>CAUYQG010009057.1:0-66437 GCA_963574415.1 Tarsius wallacei
AGCCAGACGTGGTAAGACTTAACTGTAGTCCCAGCTATTCAGGGGGCTGAGATGAAAGGATCGCCTGAAGCCGGGAGATGGAAGCTTCAGTGAGCCGTGATCATGTCACTGGGTGACAGAGTGACATGACACCCTGACTCAAAAAAACAAAGTAAAATCAAACAAATAAATAAAACTCCCTGAAGGGAACACGGTTTTAATTCAGCAACCAGATCATGCACCTTTGGAGAGGGCAGAGGTGAGGCAGGGCTGAAGCCACAGTGACAGGAAGGAGACACGGTTGGCTGGCCCAAGTTCACCTCAGCCTGGCCAGGGGGGTTTCCCAGGGAAAGCAGAGGAGAGAGTGGAGTAGAATGGGAGCCCAGCAAGAGGGAGGTCCAGGCGAGAGCTGACTGGATCTGGGCTCGAGGGAAACTATGCCCACCTCGGTGGCCATGACACCTGCTGGAGCAGAGGGTATTTCTTCCCCCTTGGGATCTCAGATTCTGCTAATGCCAGAATACACGTTGAACAGGGCCCCAGGGCTGTAAGCCGTGGCCTGAAAGAAAGTTCCTGTTGAGCTTGGTGGCTGGTAGGGGAGTGGGGGAATGAGGTCTAGAAAGATCCACAGAATCTTCCTGTGCCTGGGAGAGAATTCGAACTTTATCCTGAGAGCAGGGAGGGGCTGAAAAACGTTTAAGACAGGAAGGTTCAGGATAGGATGTTACCAAAAAAATACATAATGAAAAATTGGCAGGCACAGTAAGACTTCAGTAATTCATTTAAAGGGACCTATGCTGTATGTATCACATTAGCATCTACAAAGACTCTAGCAATATCCGTATGTAGGCAAAAGATATCTTTTTTTTTGAGTTGGGGTCTCACTCTGTTGCCCAGACTGGAGCGCAGCGGCACGCTCCCGGCCACCGCAGCCTCAACCTGATGGGCTCTGGCGAGCCTTCCACCTCAGCCTTCCAAGTCTCTACAATAAATCAAAAAATTAGCCAGGCGTGGTGGCACGTGCCTGTATGTAGCTCCTGCTACTTGGAAGGCTGAGGCGGAAGGATCACCTGAGCCCAGCAGGTCGACGCTGGGATGACCATGAGCATGCTACTGCACTCCAGCCTGGACGATGGAGTGAGACTCCAACTCAAAAAAAAAAAAAAGAAAAGAAGGTCAGGCTCAGTGACTCAGCCTGTCATCCCAGCACTTTGGGAGGCTGAGGCGAGTGGATGGCCTGAACCCATGTTTGGAGACCCACCCTGGCAACTTGGCGAGACCTTGTCTCTACAATCAATCAAAAATTAGCCGGCGCGCCTTTGGGAGGCTGAGGTGAGTGGATTGCCTGAGCCCACGGGTTCGAGACCCGCCTGGGCAAGCGAGACCTCATCTCTACAATAAATCAAAAAATCAGCCGGGCGTGGTAGCGCGTGCCTGTAGTTCCAGCTACTTGGAAGGCTGAGGCGGAAGGCTCGCCGGAGGCCAGCAGGTCGAGGCTGCGGTGGCCGGGAGCGGCCACTGCAAACCAGTCTGGGCGACAGATTGAGACTCCAACCCAAAAAAAAAAAAAAAAAAAAGAAACACTCTTCCCTGTATGACTTAGGTGAGAGTCACACATGCCCTTCTTATTTATATATGGTATGATCAGTCTCTCCAAATTCTTTTTGTTTCATAAATAATTGACTGAAATGCTTGTTCTCTCTGATTGAACATAACAAAATGTTTGTTAATTTAACTTTGGTTAAGATTCTTTCTTTCCTCCAATTCCTTAATTTTTTTTTTTTTTTTTGAATTGGAGTTTTACTCTGTCACCCAGGCTGGAGTGCAGTGGTATGCTCACAACTACTATAACTCCGACCTGCTGGGCCAGGCAGTTTTTCTGCCTCAGCCTTCCAAGTGGCTGAAACAGGCATGCAGCACCACATCCAATTATGTTATGTATTTACATATTTACTTATTTTAGAAAGGTGTCACCAAGTTGCCCAGGCTGTTCTAGGACCCCTGGGCTCAGGCAATCCTCTCACCTCCACCTCGCAAAGTGCTGGGATTATAGATGTAAGCCACTGCACCATGCAATGCCCCTGCATTTTGATCTCAGTCTGTGCCAGAATACAATTCTTCCTTAATATCTCCTCCTTTTTCTGATTTCTTGGTAAGACATTCTCTAATCTACTACCTGATCAAGTCACCGATTCATTCTATTTTCCCATACCTTCTTCTTTCTAGCCATGTTTACTTTCCAGTAAAAAAGAAATTGTCTAAATCTTGATAATAAACTTAGTGAATCACATGATCAGAGAGTTCTCCTTATTGTGATAGTCCTTTTTGCCTTCATGCAATATTTTTTGAATAAAGTCTGTCTTTACTAAATCTGAATTTGTTTTTTATTTAATGGTGAATGAGATGAAAATAAATTCTGCATGGAGAAACATGGGGGACCCCTTTCTGCACACACAAATTAGCATCTTGGAGAACCCTCAGTAAGAAAAAGAAGGATAATATAAAAAAGGCTAATTGATGACAATTAGGACAGCAGTTCTCATAATTTGGGTATTAAAAATGAGGCACATTCTTATTTTTGTGGACAGATTTTGAGAATAGGACATTGGGGTACATGCAAATGTTTTTTAATAAGAAAGACACCACAGGTATCTCAACCAGCCAGCTTGGAGCAGGCCATTCTTGCTCAGATATTATAAATTGCTCTAGCATTAAAAATCTAGCCTATTATAAGAAATATGCAGTTAAGAAAAAAAATTCTTATCTCCAAAGGCAAAGATTTTGCCTTTGGCTGAACATAGCTACAAATAACTCCTCTTTTCCCACATGCCAGGAAATGTAGTCCCAAAATCTTCTCAAAGGTGACTCCAAATACCTTTGACACACTTAGAAACTCAACACATCCTTCTGTCCTCATCACTTCTGATGTTCCAACTTTCTAGACATTGAGGCACTGCTAATCTTCAATAAAGGCAACATTATTATTACTTCAATGACTCTTTCAATTGCTTAAACATTCAATCCTTTAGAATGAGAAATTGTAGAAATAAAGGGTCAACTTTTGGAGTCAGACAAACTTAGATTCAAATCCAGCCTCTGTGTTACATTTGATCTGTGTTCTAAAAGGCAAATGAATTGAACTTAGCTTACTCATCACTAAAATGACCACTGTCTCAGAGCATTGGTGTCAGGATTGATAATGACTAAATTCCGTAAGAAAAATGGTTGGTCTTGAGTAGGTGGTCACTAAATTAACATCTATCACTTATTTAAGTTTATTATTTAACCACTCGAATTATTTTAGTTAGAGTCTATTTATAAAAGAACAAAATTAAACTCTAACATAGAAAAATGTTTAAGTCCAACATCGAATCAAAAATAATTATACTAATTTCCTTTTCTTATCTCTGCTTTTTCTTTCTATTTTCTTTAAGAGTTAAGTATTGGTTCCCAACCTGCCCTTTCCATGAGGCAGTAAAGGTTTACAACCTTCGTTAAACCAGGGCCAAACCACAGCTTGATCTGAAAAGAGGCCAAGCTGGTGGGTGGCCAGGGCTGGTGGACAGGCAGGACTGGAGAGACACATAGGATCATGACCAAAGAGGTGAATGGGACCAACGCAGTGACCAGAACTTGTGGGTCTGGGGCTGAATAGGTAGCGGGTGGGGGGAGTCAATATATTGATTTTATAAAGGGAGAATGAGCGCACAAATGAAGTAAAGATAATAAAAACTATGTTCTTCACTGTAGAAGGAAGTTCAAACAACATGGCTAGAAATATTCTTGTGATTTTCAGATTGGAATTGGAGGTGTTGGTGTGAGTTGACACTATATAAGTTATACATACACACCTGATTTTAACATTTATGTGTATAATATACATATATAATATCTACATATTTTTTAAAATCTTAAGATCATATCAATATTTCTAATTCCAATGAAAAATATAGGTAGATAAATATAGGTTTATCTCTAAATCTGCAGGAATATATACATAATAGATATAGTAACATATAATCACATATTTGTATGTATATGTACATATGCATGTACTTGTGTGTGTATGTGTATAAATATGTTTATTTACTAGTTGTGCTGCTGAGAAGTCCTAGATGCAATGTTATCTCAGTAGCAATGAGCATGCCAAGCACCCAAATGTTGGCTCCTAAATGCCATTCTTAACTAAATGCTCCTTGGAAAAGTGGTTGATTCAAGGGTTGCAGTAAAACACAATGCAGAAGAGAATTCAAATATTTTATTGTGCTAAAAGGAAAGGGGTACTTACAAAATGATGAGGACTTTTATCAAAAAAACACAAAGCCAACTTGAAAGGGTCCCACTTAAGGTGAGATAATTTGAATGTCAAAATAAAGATAATAATAAATTGCCACTTATTTAATATAATAAAAATTTATAAGTTTGGATTAGTGAAGTAAATAGGTAATATATACATAAACTAACAGAGAGAGACTTCCTTACAGTCAAATGTCAACTAATAAATGTAATCGAAATGATGAAATTAGAATAAAAATATTTATAGTCATTATATTAATAATAGATTCACACAAGAATCATAAGTAGTTGCTAAACCTATGAGTAAATATTTGGCAAAGAACAAGGTAATTATATCACCTGAAAGTATTACCCCACAAGGTGCCTATAATTACAAAGAGAAAATAGTACATATTGTTGAGGTAACTCGTCAGGATGAACCCCACCCAAAATTTGGTTTGGATGTCAAGACTCATGATGTCACACACCCACACCAAGTGAGTATGAAAAGGGTCATTACTCACAAAAGACTTTCAGGAGACAAGCAGAGCAGGTTTCCCAATTCAGTTCAAAAATGGCTTGAAAGAGAAAAAAAAAAAATAGTAGACCAGACTGAGATTTTTACTGTGATTAGGGGATAGGCTTGAGGTGAGGACTCCTGTCAGGGGCGTGTTTGGTTAAATCTCCTGCTGGCACTCAAGGAAAAAGAACACTGCTTTCTTATCACCTTGCTCAAATGTGAGACAGAATGGGAAAAGGGAGAAATGAATCTTAAAAGATGACAGCATTTAAGCATCAAAAAATGGAATCGGACTCTTTATCACCTACACCTGATGTTTGGTTGGTGACTAAAATTTACATGTTTCTTGAAATTGAGTTTGAATTTGTTTAAGTGAGCCATTATGGCACTCTCTGGTGCTATATGGTGCCTGTGGTCTGAGGCTGATAGTGGAGGTTAAAGTTCCATTGAATGCCTTGTTCAAGGGCTCCTCATTATGAATTCTGAGAGATGAAATGAGTGCCAAGGTCACTATTGATAATGTCTGGAGCTGTGAAGAGGATAAAGAATGTTTAGTGAGGTCTAATTACAAAGGGAAAATAGTACATATTGTTGTGGCCACTCTTTAGGATGAACCCCACCCAAAATTCAGTTTGGATGTCAAGATTGATGATGTCACACCACAACATCAAGTGAGTGTGAAAAGGGTCATTACTCACACGAGACTTTCTAGAAACAAATTAGTTTGTGCAGAGAAATATATGACCTTAATTTTGTATCCTTAAGGCAAAAGATTCCTAGAATTCCTCATCTCACAGGTGCCAGTTTTTGGACAATGGTTCAAGACTCTATGGAAAATGTGTAGATGGCTTCAATTATCGGCCAAACCATTCAGTGCTAAAAGGACAGCCAAGTGTGCTGATCCTTATGTCCTGAGCTTTATCAAACATTTCCTGATTAAGGATTAAAAAAACAACAAAGTTCCACTGAGTTCCCTGACGTGTGACAGTGGCAACACTAACTGTGAAGTGCACAACTTCCCTTGCTGTTCACTCAGTTCATATCCAAGGACTCCCCAGGAAGCAGTGGGGCCTGGGAAAGTGATGACCTCCTCCAGACTCATGATAAGACTGTGATAAGCAAAGATTTCTTAAATAAGACTCCAAACATTAATTATAAAAATTAAAAATAATAAATATGATTTTTTAAATTAAAAATATTTTATTAAAAGATATCATTCGGAAATTGAATAGTCAATCTACTGGCAAGGAGAAAATAGTCACAATATATATCTGACATAAGATTTTATATCCAGAATATACAAGGAGCTCCTATAAATCAGTAACAAAAAAGATGTTACAATTTTTTAAAACTGAGAATAATTTGAACAGATATTTCACAAAATAGAATATCCAAATGTCCAGAGCTCACTTGTCATCAGGGAAATGCAAACTAAAACTACAATTAGATATCACTACACAAACAGGAGAATGGTTATTTACCAGACATTGACAATATCAAGTGTTACGGAAGATGTCAAGCATTGGAACTTGCATACATTGCTAATGGGAGTATAAATTTGCCCATTTCTTTGAAAAAATTCTTCTATATTATCTGTTGAAGCTATAAATACACATGTCTCCTGTGGCCTAGTAATTTTGTTTTTAGTTATATATCCAAGATAAATGAGGGAAAATATCCACAGAAAGATACAATAATTTTGTCATAGGTTTTTTCATATTACTTCAAAACCATAGCAAACCAAATGCCCATCAACATGAAAAACAATAAACAAATTATGGCATCATCATTAAAATATGAACAAAATGTACTTCCGATATATACAGAACCACAAGTTAAACACAATGACATAATCTTGACTGAAAAGAGATAGACACAAGAGTATACAGTGTAATTCCATTTACAGAATAAGCAAAACTACTATATAGTGATAGAAATTAAAAAATCATTGTTACCTCTAAGGGACACTTAACTTAACCTTCTTAGGTGATAAAAATATGTATGTTGTGACCTGGGTGGTGATTATAAGGGTATTTACATTTGTAAAACTTCATTGAGTTGTACACTTAAAATAAGTGCACATACCTCAATAAAAATGTATAAGGCCATAGAGACTATCAATTGTTAATTGGAAACTATTTTAGGCTTATAAAAAGATTTCTGCTGTGACTTTGACTACATTTTATTTCCTGTATACTCCTATATCTCCTAAAAACGCCCTGTGAATGAAGTCAAGTCCCATAAAAGGTTAAAAACTTAGCCAAGGAGTCAAATACTTCTCATGTGAGTGTCATATCTAGTAGGCAAGACCTCTGGTCTGTATTGAATAATCGACACTTGTGTGTCATGCATGATAACAAAGAGCTTGAAATTGGGCTAGTTTATTCCTAATCCCAGAATCAGAATGTGTCTACTTAAAAAGATAGTTGAAGCGAAGATAAATTGAGCCCTACTAAAGTCAGCCAGGACTTCCATAAAAATTGATGTCTTAGACCGGGCTCGGTGGCTCAGCCTGTAATCCCAGAGGCCGAGGTGAGTGAATTGCCTGAGCCCAAGGGTTCGAGACCAGCCTGGGCAACTTGGCGAGACCTTGTCTCTACAAAAAGTCAAAAAAAATTTAGCCGTGCATGGTAGCGTGCACCTGTAGTTCCGACTACCTGGAAGGCTGAGGCAGAAGGATGGCTGGAGCCTGGCACGTCGATGCTGAGGTAGCCATGAGTGTGCCACTCCACTCCAGCCCGGGTAACAGAGTAAGACTCCAGTTCAAAAGAAAAAAAAAAGATATCTTAAAAGGTGGAGAATTCAAGGTATCCTTCACTTGAAAACTCCTTCTGCTAATACCTCAAGATAATTTGGTCCCAAACAGTGTTTACATCAGAGCCTCTAGAAATACTAGGGTCTGGTAGCTATGCTACCCTACTCTAGCACCTGGAGGAATTGAGATAAACCCTAGATATCTCATGCACCTCCTAGCACAGTGTAGCCAATAGAAATCACATTTAGTTTTCATTTAGGATGAGAGTTTTCTTAACTGGAGTCCTGAAACACAGACCAGTACCTGCCAGTTCCTTTCTTTGGGAAAAAGTGTCCCCTCCTTCATTTTCCTGGATGCTAATGTATGCTGTCATATTTTAAATTGGTGTATTATCCCCTAAAACAATGACTCTTTTACCTCCTTCACACAGCTAGTAAGCCCTGCTCTTTTAACTGCAGCTCTGATCATACAATGTGTTAGACCTCCTTGGACAAAAACCCTGGCCTGAAAAAAAAATCTCATGCCCCTGAATACTATGTGTTAGAACATTGTTAGAATGTGGCTTTTGAGTATAGATCCTATAGGCAGATCATTTTCCTGAAGATCACAGCACTCAGATACAGCTTCTTTCTATTTCTCATCACACTGTTCATTGACATCCTAGCATTCATTACATCAGGGCCCACTCAACTTCTGCAAATCATATCCAAAAAATCAGAAAATATGAGAATGCTGCTCAGTACATTTCAGAATTTTTGCACCAATTATCCAGCCAGGACAGATATTTAGATATTAGAAACGCCACAAACCTTGTTAGAGTAGAAGGAATTCTATACAGAATGATTTGCTCATGACACCACAGTATCTATAGTTAGGTGACCTGTAGCCTGGGGATTTTATTTTATTTATTTATTTATTTTTTATTTTTTTATTTTTTGGCAAGAATTAACATGACAATATTTATTTCACTGATACAGTAAGAAAACATCAACAAGTAATCAATTTCAGAATCTAAACTTTGCATGGGTTCAAATCCAAGGCAACTGCAGATCTGTTATACAAATATTCAGACATTACAGATTGTTTATTTACAACATAGGCCAACTATAATTAAACAAGCTAAACCAAAAGCCTTTATATTTGAGTCTGCTTTTACTGTGAGTCCTGGGATTGAACAGGCACTTGCTAAGTAAACGTTGAGCTACAAACTGGTTGACAGTTAGCATTAGAGAAATTTCACTTGTCAAGCTGAGGTGGGCCACAGATGATGACTGTGGCTCATTTTTGCCTTGATGCTTCTGTTCTTGGTGTCATCAGCAGTTCAGATGTAACTCTGTTGCCTCTCTTCCTGGTTTTTTTTAATACATATTTTTTATTTTAAAATTGTGGGGTACACTTAAGGGTTAGGTATACAAATATGCATTGTACAGGTGCCCTTGTTGATGAAGCGTGCCCCCACCCCCATCCCCAGACAGATATTGACTACCGTTAATCCCACCTCCCTTTCCCTTCCTGCCACATTCAATCCTTTTCTTATAGTATTACAATAGTTGTTCAAGTTCCACTTATGAGTGAGAACATGTGATACTCAGATCTTTTTTCTGTGAGAGATCACTCAGCCTTGAAAATTTTAAAAATAATGTTCCAGAATATCATTTAAAAACTTCTTAGGCTTGAGGTCAAAGTTCTCTGCCTGTTGTTCGTTCTGATATATCCTGTGGGGGAGAGGGAAGAGAGTGAAAAAAAGAGAGGGAGAGAGAGAAACCTGCCCACCCACATGCATACTAATATGGAAGAACTGCTGCTGAATTGTAGATGATTACTGAGAGTTGAGTTGAGGTGAGTGTGAACAGGAAGGGTTAGCAGTACATGACATCTCGGAGTGGGCAGTGGCAAGGAAAAACTCCACATGACTATCAAAGTTATCTTTCTATTTTAGGACCACATACCTTAGATTGTCAAATGCTGCTCTAGAATGAATTAATTATCAGAGATATTATTACAATTAAAATCCTTTAGCATAGGTGCAACAAGATAATGGCCTCAAAATGTTCAACAAATCTTATTGTCCTGATCATCTGTCCCTCAGCTCATTATTCTTTTTCTACCTCCATTGCTTCTGCTTTGACTTAGAACTTCATAATCTCTTATATAAAATATTTGAACAGTTTCCTAATTTGCTCTCTTCCAAGGCTTCTCTTCCCAACTCATATTTAGTGCAGCAGTCATGTTGAACTGTCTAAAACCAAAATATGACCATGTTACCCTTCGTATCAACATCCATTGCTTAGAGGCAAATATCCTAGCTTTCTATTCATGAAAGGCCCTCTATGATCTGGCTCTTCCCTACCATATGCCCATGTTATGCTCATTAATCAAAGTCTCACATTAAGTAGGTAAGTAGTTGATTTTTTTGAATGAATGAATGATTAATGAATGAATAAGTCAATGTATGGATATTAATGATGTGGTTGATTTTAGATATGTTTTGAGTCATTTTTAGTTTATAGAAGAGAGTTTAGAGAACAAGGAATCCCCTTTTATTATACTGTGTGCTCACTGCATTCAGTATTCACAAGATTGAAAACAAAAGATTATTCTGCTGATATATAGGTTTTCATACAGATATTATTTCTAGAGAAGCTTTAATGATAATAATAATAATAAAACCTTGAGGCTAAGTCTGTTGCTTAAGTTTCCCTTTGTTCATATCTACATCTGGACAAAGATAAATATGCCTTTTTCCCCACATAAACATAACTCCCAGGAAGCAGATGTCCACCTCAATTGATTTCAAACCATAGTTACAGAAAGACTATACAGTAGCTCATTACTGTAGTTTCCATTTCTCCCTTACTCCCAATACATCTTACAGACAGTAAGATTTATTTTCCCAAAACACCAATCTCCCTACCAGAACTCCAATATTGCTTTAATATTCTCCCTCTCAGTTAAGTTTGCATTTTGATAGACTCATGCTAGACCTTAACAACAGCCTTTAATTTCTAGTCTGTGCTAGGAATAAACAAGAACTAAGGCAAACTGCTATAAGAAATCATTAGAGACAGAATAGGCAGAAAAGGAGATTTTTGCCTCATAATACCATGATCTTCATTAGTTATTACTAAATCATTTAGCTATTTATATGCTGTAAGTCTTCTCTGAAAACACTAGAAGTAGCATGCCTTTGTTTAACAATATGAAAGGTATTAACTTTGGAAACCCTGCACAATTGATTCTTCCCCACTAGACTATGGGCCTGGTAATAAAAATTCAATATTTTTGGTTATTCAGATTCTCTCTGAATGCTGAATGTTTTGAAACCCATCTTTCTGAATATATCCAGAACTGCTATGTTTATGTATAACAGGGAGTGAGAGAGGTAGTAAAGCCAGAATCAATTGCCCAGTAATAGCTATAATTCCATAGGCATTAAAGGGTATTTGTAATTTAGGTCCCATAATATGGCCTAATGCCCTATATTGTGTAGTAATTGATTTTTCAATAGAAAGAGAGCCCCAGCAAACCTTTCATGGCTAAACTCTTCCTGTTATATCTCAGAAAGAACAAAAAAGGTCTCTTTTACAGGACCCTAACCCAGAGAAATATTTTCTATTCTGAGAGCTACAAAGATTCTCTGGTTTACGGAATCACTTGCCAATGTGGCTTCTGCATACTTCTCTTTCTCCACTATCTTCAGAAAAAAACTGTAAAAGCATTAAGAAGGCATATTTTATTATAAAACAACTATCAGTGAGAAAGCAACAAAAAGCAAAAATCTTGCCATCGACTGCTCTGAATAGAAATGATATCCTAAAATGACCCATTATCTAAGACAGGTATATCAGTCTATGAATAGAGTAGAGGACCCAAAAAATAGATCCATACAACTTGTCAACTGATCTTGAGTAAGGTTCTCAAGAATACACATCAGAGAATGGATCGTTTCTTCAATAAATGATGGTGGATATTCCCATTTAGAAGAAAAATAGATATTCATATCACACCATATACAAATATCAAATGAAAAATAACTAAAGATTTAAACAGAACACCTGAAACCATACAACTATTTTTTTAATAAATAGAGAAAAAAAGCTTCTTGATATTGGTCAGGGCAAGGTCAAGTTGTCGTTGTTGTTGTTGTTTTTTGATATGACACCAAAAGCACAGGCAACAAAAACAAAAATAGACAAATAATATTGCATCAAACTAAAAAACTTATTCACAGTAAAGGAAACAATCCTCAGAATGAAAAGGCAACCTATAAAACAGAAAAAAACCCAAAAAGTCCAGTCATATATCTAATAAGGGGTTAACATCTAAAAATATGTAAGGAACTAACATAACTCAATGACAAAGGAAAAAAAAACTAAAATAACCTGATTTTAAAATGAACTAGAGACCCGAAAAGACATATCTTAAAAGACATACAAATGGCCAACAGGTACTTGAAAATGTGCTCGACATCACTAATCATCAGGGAAATGAAAATCAAAACTGCAATGATATGTTACTTCACACCTATTAGGATGGTTATGCTAAGAAAGACAAAAAAGAACAAGTGTTGGCAAAGATGCAGGGAAAAGAGAACCCTTATAGACTTTTGGTAGAAATGTAAATTAGTACAACCATTACGTAAAGCAGTTTGGAGATTCTAGACAAACGAACAAACAAACAAGCAAACAACAACAAAACAAAACACATGAACCAGCAGTCCTACTTCTGAGCATATAGTCAAAAGAAATTAAATCAGTATCTCAAAAAGCTTCTTGCATTCTTATGTTCATTGTAGTATTGTTTCCAATGGCCAAAATAAGGAAACAGCCTAAACATCCACCAACAAATGAATAGATTTAAAAATTCTCTATATATACAGTCATATTTGACCTTTAAAAATAAGTATACCCTGCTACTTGCTGCAACATGAATGAACCTGGAGGATATTACGTTAAATTAAATGAGCCAGGCACAGAAACACAAATACTGCTGATCTTGCTTATATATAAAATCTAAATTAGTCAAATTCATAAAAGAGGAGAGTAGAAAAGTGGTTGACAGGGGCTGATGGGAGAAGAAATGGGGAGATGTTTGTCAAAGGATACAAAGTTTCAGTTATGCCAGATGAATAATTTCTGGAAGAGCTAATGTATAGCAATGTGAATATGGTTAACAATAGTATGTTGTATACTTGATTTTGCTAAGAGGGTAGATTTTAAATATTCTCATCACACATTAAAAAATGAAAATGATAACTATGTGAGGTAATGAGTATATTAAATAGCTTAATTGTGGCAGTTATTTCACAATGTATAGACATATCAAAAAATCAAGTTGTATACCTTAAATATATTAAATTTTTATTTGTCAATACTTAAATAATGATAGGGAAAAAGTCAAAATTAGCCTGAATTTCATAAGTAGAGAGTAAAGCAAGAAGAGCTGATTTTCACAAAATTATACTAATTTTTTGTCATTGCTGTGTCCAACAAGTCTTCGAGATAATCTACCCCTAAACTATTCCACAAGCTTGAGGGGAAAGTCTTCATAGACAAAAAATGAATGTTACTTGCCATGCTTTCTAGACCAGATGAAATTTGAAAGAGCTGGCATTCTATATATTTTTTGTAAATGAAGAGTCAATAAAATAAATAATTTGAGAATTGTGTGTAAATATTAAATGGTAACTATATATTAAAAAGATGACTTTTCCAGAACTAGAATAAAGAATTGTAATCATTCTTCACTGACCAACAAATAAGTACACACACACACACACACACACACACACACACTGACACACACACACACGACCTTGCAACTGCCAGAATGAATTAGCAACTGCCAGAACCTCAGAAAACATGATGATAGACTCTGACTTTATTACAGGTCAAATGGTTCCAAAGGACAGCCATTCAGTCAGACACATACTTCCTCCACTATACTACTCCCCATGAGTTCTTTACAGCTATGCTTCTTTACTGTCACTTCAAGACTTCAGGTCATATTCTTGTTTGAAAGAATATTGTCTACTCTTGAATGGCTTGATTAGCTCTATTCTCCCATAGCACTACAATCACACAACTCAAGTTTTCGGCTTCCACCTTAGACTGCTTAGATAAATAATATCAATATAAGGTCAATCAGTGATTGAGTAATAGGTAGCTCTTGCTGCTGCATTCACGCAGACCTTATTTTGTGTTTCTCTAAATGGGTCCTTGTTCTATTTTTGTATGATTGAGCTTTTACTTTTTTCCAAACCATATTTTTAAAAAATCATAAACTACAAAGAAATAACATAAATTCACATTCTGACACCACTGGCAAACTCTTGGACAAGTCCCTTTGACCTTGATAAGCATAGCTTTCTCATCTGCAATAAGCCCTTCTCTTCCTAACACAAATGATGAACATAATGGTTCTTAAACAAATGGTCTCAGGAAGGCTTCAAAATCTTATCAATTATTGATGTCCCCAATGACATTTTTATGTGAGTTTTATCTATCAATGTTTAATTAGAAGTCAAAAGTCAGAATATTTTTTAAAATATTTATTCATTGAAAAATAAGACACCCATTACATGTAAATAAAGATTTTTATAAAAATAACTATTCTTCAAAAAACAATAAGAAAAGTGATACTATTTTACATGTTTGAAACATCTTTTTAATGCTTGGCTTAATAGAAGACAAGTGAATATCAGTCTGTTTTGCATTCAATATGTTACAAGATGCTTTTTTATGTATGTTAAAATACTTGAAAGAAACTTGAGCTCACCAGACATATAGTCATAAAAGGGTAGAGTACTTTAATACCCCTTTTGGATAACTGTGGACTTTCTGTTTTGATATTGTACCAAACTAGAGAAACAATGGGTTCTTCTTCTTTTTTTTTTTTTTTGAATTGGAGTCTCACTCTGTCACACAGACTGGAGTGCAGTGGCCGCTCCCGGCCACTGCAGCCTCGACCTGCTGGGCTCCGGCGATCCTGTCGCCTCCACCTTCCAAGTAGCTGGAACTACAGGCGCGCGCTACCACACCCGGCTAATTTTTTGATTTATTGTAGAGATGAGGTCTCCCCAAGTTGCCCAGGCGGGTCTCGAACCCGCGGGCTCAGGCATTCCAAATGATGGGTTCTTAAAGGTTACTTCCAATGTAGTATCTGAAACCACATCAACAAACTATTTGCAATCTGGCCTATTAAGATCTATTTGTCTATCTTTTTCTGTGAATGGATCTTTTACTCATGCATCTTTTTGGAACATTAGTCACTTAGAAAATATTAGTCATTGAGCTTTGCAGATCTTTAAAATTTGATACATTTTATTATACAATATTTAAAAATCACATTTGTTAATATCACTATGGATCTCATTAATGAAATCTTTAAATATTGAAAAGCTGTCAAACTCTTGGTGGTAGAAACAAGCTTTACACATTTTAATATTTATCTAAAAACTTAAATTTATCTTTGGCAAAGAAGACTGTTACTTGTTGTCTTTGATGTAGCAGGCTCACTTCATTTTTATTCATTTTGGAGAAAATATCTGCTAGAGACCCAAGACTGAACAGCCATTTTTTGTCTGCCAGTTGTCCTCTTGAATAAATATAGTGTTTAGTGATAAAAGCAGCTAGTTCAAGCAACCGTACAAATACTTCTTCATGAGAAAACCACTATACTTTGGTATGGAGCAGAAATATTTTATGCCAGCAAACTATGTCCCAAAGCACCCCTAAAATACCAAGAAGAACTCACAGGAGCACCACGGGGTATTTTAAAATTCCAGGGGAAGCATAGAATCATCTATTGTACATGAGGCAAACCACAAGCTAGAGGTAGTTCAATTTCAACATGAGATCGCATCACATTTCTTTTGAGAATGTCATATACTGATGTCATTGAGTTTCTGTGATAAAAAAGCAAGTTACCACATAAAAATATAAGTACAACAGAAAATGAGGGTAACTTCCAACTGCTTCTAGGGTCTGAGAAACTGGCGCAGTGACCAACAGGTACCTCCCGTTAGTAATGAACTTCTATGAATGACATAGTATATTTTGACAAATGGTCGCCAAGTTGTTTGTACCTAACTGCAGTCATGGGCCCTATAATGATGTTTCAGTCAACAATGGTCTACATATGTGACAGTGGTCTCATAAGATTATGATGGAACTGAAAATTCCTATGACCTAGTGATGTCATAGGCTTCACAATATCATAGGCAACACATCACTCATGTGTTTGTAGTAATGCTGTTGTCAACAAAACTGGGTACTGCCAGTTACACAAAAGTATTATACATACAGTTATGTACAGTACATACTACTTGATTCTGATAATAAATGACTATGCTACTGCTCTATTTACTGTACTATACTTTGTATTATTATTTTAGAGTGTACCTTCTATTTTTATAGAAGGCATTATGGAAAAAGCTTAGGAAACCACGCTTTATATGTGCCCGACATTTAATCACATGGAATGTTAAAAAGCTGTGTACTCACGGGTTGAGATACTTAATAAAAGTAATATTTTTTTGCCAATTCATCAAAGACCCTCTTAAGAAAAATTGTCTTTTATTTTCTTCAGTGCCTGGTGTGGGAAAGCTACAATAACTACTAGACTAGTTTGGGGCCATTGCCTTGATTCATGTTTTTAACAAAGTTGTTTGTGCTTTACCAGTAAATGTCAATACCATGTAAAAGGCAAATAATTTCTCAGTGTTATTACAAAAATAGTTTTGACTTTATGAAAAAGGGACTCCTATTTACCATGCTTTAAAAATGGCTTAGTGAAAGGAATTATCAAATATAATCAGAGTGAGGTTGCTTGATGTAATGTAAATTGCTGGGCAAATTCTATTTATTAATTCCTTGCCTCTCTTTTATTGCATGAGTCTCTGCCTTAGAAGCCAGTGGCCCAGTCCCAGATTTATGGAGATGTCCTGTGTTCTTACTTCTTTTGAGAAGAAATTTTAGCCTCTTGAACTAGAGCCCCAGGCTTCTTGCAAGCTACTGACAGTGACCTTGGTTTTCTTGATGTTTGTCATTCTCAGACTTCTGTTAATATTATCCACTGAATGAGACAGTGATGCCAAATAACAGGATATGATATTGATTAACAAGCAAAAAATAAATTCAGTAAAAAGGAATTAGGTGGCTCACAAAACTGACTACAAGGCTGGCATGTCAGGCTCAGGTATGAACCAGGTGAAGAAAAGCAGAGCCAAGATCAAACCCCACATAACTGTATTTGAAATGTCATTGCGGCTTCAGAACACTCACCATCTCATCACTGAATTCTTGACTCCATTCCAGCTGCTGCAGATAACTTCTGACAGACTTTATACCTTTGTGTAATTCTCCCAAGATTCAATTTCTTGAGTGAGAGCAAGTAATTGACTGTAGTTTAGCTATGAACTCGTGTTCCAAGCATCAGGATGCAGGGAGAGTAAAAAGCTTTCCCCTTTCAACTTCTGGCTCTCATCTACTAAGATCTTTAGCCAAAATAGAAAGAATGTTTGGTGCTGAGCAGTTTAGTTGACAAATGTCAGCACTCTTAGCTTCTTTAGTGAACAACATTCAAACACTTCTCCCCATCTACACTTTTAAAAAAATGCTTAACTCCTGACAGAAGTACTCCCCAAGGGAGAGATCTTTTTAAATATCATGATTATTCCACCTGGCTACAAGTTCAATATATCTGGTGACATTCATTTTTTATAAGTAGTTCTTTGTTATTTTACCATAATTTTTATATTAAATAGTTGGGAGAAGCTGAAGAGGAAAAAAGATGCTAGTTAAATTATACACCTGTTTGTCTAACCCGTAAATAAACAAAATATATGTATACTCTATAGTACTTAATTGTGTAACTGATCATTATACTGCAGTTGATAATTATGACTCTTCTCTTTATATACTTACCCCTTATGTTCTTCAAGTTCAACCGGTATCTCAGTGCATCAGAGGTAACCTGAAGTTAATTAGTCAAACTTTTATTACTGATGGAACTGAAAACTTGTGGTTTGACAATATAGGACTGAAGTCGTTTACCATTAACTTTTAACACCAGTAGTACAAGGAGCTGTTTCATGTTTTAGGGGATTATCTGTATGTCATTCATAATCTTTATTACCTCCATTAGGTAGCAACAACCCTGTTTTCCCTGGAGAGGTAGACTCAATTATTCCAGCCAATACTATAATCCCTGTCTTAGCTTGTTTTCTTAGTGATAAGAGGAGCCTGACTTGATCAAGAGGAAATCTAGAAGTTCAGTGAAATGAAACTGTTATTGTGTACGCAGTTGAATGCATCCTTCACTTGACGCTAAAATCTGTAAACCAGTAGAGGCAAAATTATCAAGGATGGAAAGCAAAAAGTATTCAAGTGGTTAACTAGATGGAATTATGATAGGCACTATTTTTAATTCCATCTCTTATTTACGTAGCCTATAATTACAGCTAGGGAAGAACCAGCACCATATATTGATTGTTGGTTCAGAACATATACTGTATCAAGTGGGACAGAAAGTATTATTCCAGCTAGCACTATAGTTTATCTGCAATAGTCCATTCCACTATAGAATAGATATGCTAGCTCCTTTAGGGCGAAGGGTTACATAATGTGTTCATTCAATGTCTTTTTCTAATGTTACTGTAAATTGTCAAAAAAATAAATGCTATATAATTTATTGTCTTAGTCATTGAAAGATGCTATAACAAAATATCACAGCCTAGGTAATTTATAAAAAATAGAAACCTATTTCTCATAGTTTTGTAGGCTAGAAAATCCAAGAGCAAGGCATGGGGCAGAGTTGGTGTCTGGTGAGTCTTGTGCTCTGCTTCCAATATAAAAGCTGTACACTAGGTCTTCACATGGCAAAAGGGCAAAATATATAAACTCTGTGGCCTCACTTGGCAGAAGAGATGGAAGGGTCAGGTAGCTCTGAAGCCTCTTTTTATAAGGTCCCCGTATGAAGGCTCTGCCCTTATGACTTAATCATCCCCTAAGGGCCACGTCTTTTAATGCTATCAAATTTGTGATTAAGCTTCAATATATTAATTTAGTTGGACACATGTAAACCATAGCTTTCTAGCTCTATTCCTTCAATTAATTCTTTTTATATGCAAAAAAATATTGTCCAGTATCTCATCCAAATCAGATATAGGTGAGACTCAAGGTGCAAATCATCTTGAAGCAAATTGCTCTCTAGCTGTGAACCTATAAAATCAAACAAGTTATGTACTTCCAAAATGCAATGGTGAAACAGGCATAAGATAAAATCTCCTGTTCCAAAAGGGGAAAATAGGAAAGAAGAGAGGAATAATGGGTTCCAAGTAAATCTACAACCCAACAAGGCAAATAACATTAAATCTTGAGGTTTGAAAATAATCTTATGACTCCATGTCCTGCCTTCTGGGCACAACAGGGCAGAGTTTGGGTCCATAATGCCGCAGGCAGCCCTGCTCCCATGGCTTTGCAAGATGCTACTCCTGCAGCAGCTCTTGGGTTGGAGTTGGATGCCTGTGGCTCTCCAAGGCTGGCACTGTACTCTAATGGCTCTAGAGGGCTGGGGTTTTATGGGTGTCCTTGCCCCCATGACTCTACCAAACAAACCTTAGTGGGGACTTTTGAAGGTGGTCCCTTCTATGGCTTTGCTGGACATTGCTCCAGTGAGGACTTTCTGTGGTATTCCTCACTCCCATGGCTTTACCAAGCATTGCTCTAGGAGGTTCTTTCTGTACTGTCTCTAACTCATGGTTCAGCTGGGCATTGCTCTAGTGGCTGCTTTCCACTAGAGCAATGGTCCCACTCCAGTAGTTTTCAGTCTGGGACGGAAGGCTTTCTGCGGCAGCCTTTAAAATCTAAGAAGAGGAAGCCATGTCTCCAAAGCTCTCGTACTCTGTGCACATGCTGACTTGGCATTGTGCAGATGCTGCCACGGTTTACCACTTGTGCCTTCTGGACGGACAGCCTGAGCCACATCTGGGCCCACTTGAGTCACATCTGGGCAGCCAATGAACACTACACTGAAATCTGGTGAGCAAAGACTTGAGGTGGCACCAGACAGCAAACCCCAAGATCCAACAACTTTTCAGAACCTCTCGTTTATAACTTCTGTCTTCAAGGCCTTGAAACTATGGGCCTGAGGAGGGAGCAACAGACTAGAAGATCTCAAAATACCTTCAGTATCATTCTTCCATTGTCTTGATAAATGACGTCTGGCTTCCCTATATTCTTAATCTCCTTATCATATGTTTACTTGGCCACATTTTTGGTATTCTCTTCCAAACATGCTTTTTTATTCTTTACGTGGTCAAGCTGTTTTCCAAATCTTTAAGTTCTACTTCTCTTTTGAATATAAATTCCACCTTTAATTCATTTCTTTCTTCTTGTGTTTTACTATAAGCAGCCAAGAGAAGCCATGCAGCCCCCTCACCCCTTTACTTAGAGATGTCTTCCACCAAATACCCTGGCTCATTACTTTCAAGTTCTGCCATCCACAAAGTACTAGGACATGGACACAATTCAGCCAAGTTATTTGCCACTTTATAAGAATGACTTTCCATCCAGATTCTAATATGCTGTTCTTCATTTTCTTCTAAGACCGAATCACAATTGCCTTTGCCATCTATATTTCTACCAGAATTATGATCACAACCATGTAAGTAATCTCTAAGAAGACCTAAGTTTCCCCTACATCTCTATTCTTCTTGGAGTCCTTAACAGAATCTCTTTTAATACTCTAATCATGGCAAAGCAAGCTTTGACTAATATTCACTTTCAAATTTTTCCTGCTTCTATCCATTACCCAGCTCCAAAGCTTCTTCCACAATTTTAGGTATGTTACACCTTAATGCCACTTCTAGTACCAATTTTTGTCTTAGTCCTTTCAGGCTGCTATAACAAATACCACAGAATGTATAATTTATAAACAATAAAAATTTATTTCTTACAGTTCTGGAGGCTAGGAAGTTCAAGGTCAAGGAATGGGAAGGTTTGATGTCTGGTATGTTCTACTCTCTGCTATCAAGATGGCACCTTCTTACTGTGTCTGCAAATGATAAAATAACTAAAGGGATGAACTCTGTGTCCTCACATGGCAGAAGAGATGGAAAGGACAGGCAGTTCTTTGAAATCTCTTTTATAAGGTCACTAATCCCATTTATGAGAGGTCCACCCTCATGACTTAATTATTTTTCTAAAGGCCATACTTCTTAATATGCTCACAGTGGTAATTAAGTTTCAGCATATGAATTTGGGGGGCACACATTTAGACCATGGCATGACCATGTATGAGAGACCATGATGGTATAAAAGGCATTCAGTAAGTCCTTGAAGTATTGATGGAATCATAAGACATAGGAAATGCAAATCCAAAGTGAGTTAAAAGTTTACTCTGGTGAGAAATCTCTCTTTTATGATTGAGGTCAAATAGAAACAACTTACTAATAGGTATCTAACTGGTTCTGCAAGAACAGAATAAACCTTCTGGGACTCAGAAATGGTTGATGGTAATGAAAAATTTGGTCATCAGTGGTAGAGGAAGATAGGGCAGCTATCTGTCCTCTCTGAGGTGAAGCTGTGAGCAAATAAATGGCCTCCATTTTTTCCTCTATAACCACTTAATTTAATTCATTGGGAAACAACTTGGTTGACTGGAAAATGAGACTGACCTATATCCATTCTACTTAGATAGTAAATTTCCTTTCCAGAGTGTTTTTGTTGGTGGTGACTGACTTATTTTCTTCTGTTTCCGGTTATTATTCATTGGTCTATACGTATTTTTACATTTTAAGCCTACTCTGTGAGATTTCTCCATGTGTCTCCTAACCAGATGATTAGCCACTGCTAATAAGCTGCTGTAGCTTATTACTTCAAACCATCTCTTCTCCAAGAAAATGAATATTGAGATATACTTCCAACATTCTACTCGGTGGTAAAAATTTCTCCCCACTTCTCTTTAATATCCTCTCTGAGTGAGGCTAGAACATTTCTGCAGTGCACTTCTGGTTATAGCAACCTTTTATGCAGAGCCATAGACAAACCAGTCTTGATTTGTTTTCCTTTTGAATTAGCTATTTACAGTTAACTTCCCAGGTGGCCACAGATGTGAAGGGAGACATACTGTAGATAAGTAGGTCACACTGGAAATGTGAAAGAACTCATGCAATTTATTTGCAAAATCAGAAGCTGCATGATCCCAATTTTGTAAACACACTTCCAGTTGATAACGGAGTGTAGCTAGAAACTCCCAATTTTATACCTAGGTTAATCAGATAACACACAAGATATAATAGAAAACCTATCAGTGTAGTTACCTGTTGACCCATAACCAAACATCTAGGAAAAAGGCTGGCAAACATATTCTATAAGGAGTAAATATTTTAGTTTTGTGGATTCATAGTCTATAGCTTCAATTCAGTTCCGCTACAGTAGGATGAGAGCAGCTATAGACAACAGGTAACTTAATGAATATGGCTGTGTTCTACTAAAATTTTATTTGTGGACATTGACATTTTAATTTTATGATAATTTTAACATTTTATGAACTATTGTTCTATTGTTGTTTTTTCTGAATTCTTTAAAAGTGTAAAAACCATTCTTAGTCCATAGGCTATATAAAAACAGGCCAGATTGGCTTGGGGACCATAGTTTTCCCAAACTTACTATAGGCTCTAACAATGTCTTAATAGAAAGCCAAGAAATACTTTGAAAAGGAGAGCAGTTGTTTGCCCAAGGGGTTATACATTTGCTTCAAAATCCTAGGAGATTTTGCTGTGATTCAACCTTCAAAGGTTTGCCATAAGCTACATACAGCTTCCTAGTCTGCTGTCGACGTGGAGTAATATTAGATATTCAGGTTCATAAGAGCGAATGTGAATGAGCTGCTTTACTGCAGCCAGGACATGCTAATCATTACCTACTATGAGATCTCTGAAAGGCTGACGGTCTTTTAGGTCTCCAGTAAATTTGTGGGGAAATCACATCCTACTTTGTCATTCTTTGTTTTAAAATCCAGGGGACCTACAAAGTGCTGTGTCTCATTTATAATGGTAAGAGACCAAAAAAAAGTTAGCAAGAAAAAAATAGAAAGAAAACTTGGTTAGCATTTTGGTCATGCATGAGATACTATTAACTCTATTACTTTGCTCAGTAACAATATGGCAACTAGAAAAGAACATGCCATTCAAACAGTACATCTTCTGAATCATAGAGTAGAACTTGAAGTGTTTATCGTATGGTACACCCACATAAATACCATAGAGATAAAGATACATGATATTTGACTCTCCACATTAATCCAACTTCTTCGATGTAGATTAGTTTGTCTTGAGTTTCATGTAATGGAAATCTATTTGGCTTCCTTCATTTGACTGTAGGCCTATGAAATTATGTATGCTACTGAGTGTAACAATTGTTTATTCTTTTTTACTGCTGAGTAATATTCTATTTTGTGACTATAAAATATTCAGTAAATTAATAAAAAAGATGATCAAGCAGAAATATTTTGTAACTTAAAAATTCAAATGAAGACAAATTCCAAAAAACAGAAGAAAAATAAGTTAGTTACAGACTTTGCTTTCTAAATACTAGACAAGGAAAAGAACATTTACAGAGCTTTGTATAAAAAAGTTTGTACACTAAGAATTCTATACTGTGAAAGGCAACAGAAAAAATGCCACATATATGCAAATGCTTGGTCACTATATCTCCAAGAATCACTCACACAATGCTAAGTAAAAATAAAATTAACTATCTAAATATTGAATTTAAAAAATTTTTAATTGTTATTAAAACACAAGAAATAAAAAGGACTAATGGATAATATTAAAATCTACTGAGCAAAGTTAATTATAAATAACTGTTGGAAAAACTATTGGTGTATAGTATTACGATTAATTATCTGGATCTCAAACCCCAGATTATATCAACAAAATACTGGGTAAGGGTAGAGAAGTTTTGCAGATAAAGAATAAGGAAGGTTAAAGTAAGAATCCTCAACTAACATGTGAAGACCAACTGATGCTATTTCAAACTGAGTATGGATAATTAGAGTAATAAGCCTAATTAAAATTCTGTTTACAACAAAAATTAACTAATAATAAGATTTAAAACAGGATTTATACTTTACATACACCATTGTGTTTGGTGAACTTTCTGTGTCTATACATATACATCTATTTCCTTCAACACTGTAGGGTGTTACCTAATAAAGATATGTTGCAATTAATATCAGCAACTTTTGCTGAATGGCATGTGAATTGTTTTTAATATTGGCTTTTTATAAAAGATGTGGCAGTAAAAAAATGAATATTAAAGTACTTATTTAAAATAGATGTATTTTAAATTATTATACACAATGACAATGTAACTTCCAAACAGAATTCAATCATTTAGATTATTGTGAACATTCTAGGTATATATCCAGAGGAAATTAAATCACAATCTAAAAGAGATATCTGTACCTCCATGTTCACTGGAACATTATTCACAATATGAAAACAGCCTAAGTGTTCATGGATAAATGGTTACATGAGATACACACACACATACACACACACACACACACACGTATATAATAGAATGTTATTAGTAGTAAGGAAGGGAATCTTGCTATTTGAATCAACATGGATGAACCTGGAGGACGTTGTCCTAAGAGAAATAAGCCAAACACAGAAAAATACATACTGCATGATTTCACCTATATGTGGATTATAAAAAAGTCAATCTCATGAAAACAGAGAATACAAGGGTGGTTTTCAGGAGTTGGGGTGTAGGTTAAATGGGAAGCTATTGGTCAAAGGATACAAACTTTCTATTATAGATGAGTGAATTCTGGAGACCTATTAATGTACAGTTAATAAGAATGCATTGTATGCTTGAAATTTGCTGAGAGAGAGCATTCATATTCTTACAACACACACATACACACAAAGCTATCGATGTGAGGTGATGAATACGCTAATTCGCTTGATTGTGGCAATCATTTTACAATATACTTCTATGTGGAAATACCACTTTTTCCAGTTTTTCACTTGTCTTTTAATATTTATTGTATCTTTTGAATAAAATTCATTTAAAAAATCATGTCAGTAAGTTCCTTTAAAAATTCTGAAACTTATGTCTTGCATAGGAAGACCTTTATAGTTCCAAAGTTACAAAAATAATATACTATATTATATCTTTAAAATCCTGAGAGATTTGTTTTTTGCTTATTTTCACATGACTCTTTGGTCTTTTTAATATTATTTAGTGTGTGGTATGAGATAAGAATATATATGTCTTTATGGTTGTCTAAATAATAGCAAGTAATTTGTAAATTAAGTCCTTCTTTCCTCAAATATTTGAAATGCCAACTTTGCCTTACATATTTGATAATATACATATATTCTATATATGTGTGTGTGTGTATATATGCATCCATATACATAATATACATGCAATTTGAGTCCTTCTTCAGTTCTATAATGTCTTAAGTAACCTAACTTTGGTATATTTAAATACAATAAGAAAAATTCCTCTTTTCTTTTTTGTTCACAATTTTCTTTACATTTATAATATATTTATTTTACAGGTAATCTTTAGAATCAGCTTGTCAAACTATTAGAAATTCATTTTATTTTAACTGGGATTATATGAGATCTTGTAGAATAATTTCAAACAGAAAGACTTATTTAACATATTGAGTATACTCATCCAGGAATGTAGTAAATCCCTTTATTTATTGTGCTTCAATCTTCTAAAATAATGATTTATAAGTAATTTATAATCCTTCCTTATATTATATTAGGTTTATTCATAGTTTTTTATTACTTTTGTTATTATTATGGCTACAATTGTTTTTCTTTTATATTTTTAATTGAACATTACTGTATTAAAGGAAGACTATTATTTTGTGTATACTGATTTTTATCTTGTTAAATTAATAAATTAGATTACTAGTGCCAATAGGTTTATTTTATTCTTTTGAAATTTAGATATAGAAAATCAAATTGCAGCCGGGCTCAGTGGCGCAGCCTATAATTCCAGCGCTTTGGGAGGCTGAGGTGAGTGGATTGCCTGAGCCCGCGGGTTCGAGATCCACCTGGGCAACTTGGCAAGACCTCATCTCTACAATAAATAAAAAAAAAATTAGCCGGACATGGTAGTGCGAGCCTGTAGTTCCAGCTACTTGGAAGGCTGAGGCGGAAGGATCACCGGAGCCCAGCAGATCGAGGCTGCAGTGGCCGGGAGCGGCCACTACACTCCAGTCTAGGTGACAGAGTGAGACTCCAATTCAAAAAAAAAAAAAAAAGAAAAAAGGAAAAAGAAAATCAAATTACTTGCAATTTACAAGTTCACAAGTCCTTTCCATTACTTATATTTCTTCTTCATTTTTTTAAGTCTATACTTTAATTAGGTACTCCAGTGCAATCAATATTGATTAAATGGCGGCAGATACAGCAGGCAAGTTTTATTATTATTAATTCCTACAGTAGTAGTATTAGTACTATTAAAAATTTTTTTTTTATCAAATGAGGCAGTTTCTCTTATTGGTTGTCAAGGATTGACTTTGTTATTATAAAGCTGCATTGAATATTATCAAATGATTTTTTGTATATAATGATTATCATATGTTTTCTCATCTCATTATGAAGTAGAGAATTACATCAACAGTTGTCCTAATTTATATGAGCTTGAACAAATTTTGCTTAATTGTGGAACACTAAATATATAATTTTTGATAACATTTTTAGATTATCCTGGAATAAAATTTTTTAATAGTTGTCATTTTTCTTTTCCTTTTTTTTTTTGAGATAGGATCTCACTTTGTCATCCAGGCTGGAGTTCAGAGTACAATCCTAGCCCAATACAGCCTTGACCTCCTAGGCAAAAGCAATCCTCCCACCTCAGCTTCCCAAGTAGCTGGGATTACAGACACATGCTACCTCACCTGGAAAATTTTTGTATTTTTTGTAGAGACAAGGTCTCACTGTGTTGCCAAAGTTGGTCTTGAACTCCTAGGCTCAAATGATCCTCCCATCTCTGCTTTCCAAAGTGCTGGGATTACAGGTATGAGCCACTATACTTGGCCAGTTTTTATTTTTCTATATGTGATTGATTTGCATTCTTACAATTACTGTTTTACCAGGTTCATAGAATGAATGAGAACGGTCCATTGAAAGATGGATTCTTGTCGCCTATGCTGATTAACAATTTAAATAACTTAGAATTTACCTATTAATAAATAGGTTGATAAAATTTGCTAGTGAAATAACTAGAGCCTAGTTTTCCCTTTTGTGTCAAGTCTTTGCCTTTTTTCATTTTTTAAATGGTTTTGAAATATTTACATTTTCCATCCATTCTGAATCAAACTTAGCAATGTATATTTTTAATGTTAATTGCTTGTCATTGATGATACAGCAATGGACAGGAGTGTGAGTGTTTTCCTCCCCTGGGGTATGTGTCCCAGGGCTTAACCTGGAATTTTAATGCTTACAGGGAAACAGATGATATAGGCTTGGCCTTATGCCAAGTGTGCAAATGGAATTGAGATGGCTTGATAGAGTCAACACTTGGAGATACTGTCCATCATTAATTAGGAGGGTCTAGGAAAAATTCAGAACCCCCACAAACTTAGGAAGGAAAATAACTTAACCCAGTAACAATAAACTCCAGAAACTAAAGAGAAAAAAACAAATGCTATATGCAATCAGGAAAGAGAGCAATACACACATACAAAACAATGACAATACTATCTTGTGAAATCAAAATGTATGAGAAAATAAAAATGCTTAAAACAATAAAACACACAAAGGAGACAAAAAGGTTAAAGTGTTCTGAAGTCATAGGGTTGTCTAGGAAGTGGTTAAAACAATTTATATCAGTCTAAATAAAGAATACACGTTATAATCTCTAGGATATCAAAAAATAAACTATAAAAGAATGAATACTAAATTTCTAATGGAGGAGAAATTATAGATGATTAAAAATATTAGCCTGAATGGATGGAGAGAAAAGAAGCATAAAAGAAGTGAAATATTTATATATTTATATAGTTCTACCTATCTAAAACTAATAGTAAAATGGCATATATAAATGCAAAAACTTATTAATTGTATTGAATGTATAGATCAAATATTCTACTAAAAGATTAAGATTGTCACAGTGCACTAAGTATTTATATCATCCCATTCTCTTTTCAGATATATACCATTTTTGTTGCCTGCTAATTTTTGTTGTCTGCTAACTTTGGCTTTCCAGTACTACTATATGATTCATCCAAACATATATTTTTTAATGTTCTTTCTGATATTTCAGTGACATTTAGAATAAAGTTGAGTTAAATCTATTTACTTATGTAGCTATATATTTTAATGCTGAAGTCTATCAGTTTTTTTCTATTTTTAGCTTCCTGAATGCTCCTAAAAAAAACTTGAGAGTTAAGCTTTATTGTCTAAATACAAAAAACAAAATCTCCTTAACTTTCCAGAGAACACAATAATCAAAATTAACAGCAATCACTATAACTAATAAAATAAACATACATGTTATAGTCCTGTTTGTAATGTTATTTTTGTGATTCATTTGTATATAACTCATTGAAAATATGTATATAGCCTACCATCAATTAAAATAAAACTCAAATACACATAGGGGCAATGGTGATTTTGTTCCTATATTTACACTTGCTGTATATGTACATTTTATAATGTACATATTGCCTTCAAAACTTTTGGAATTTTTCATTTCAATTTTATTCATATATTAAATTATCCAGCAAATATTTATGGAGTGTTTACTTTTTCATAGTCATTATCCTAAGAACAGAAGATATACCTAAGCAGATTAGAGAAAATACATACAGCCTAATAGTTCACACTTTACTCACTCTTCATTATTTTAAACATTCAAGTGAAAAGGAACTCCATTATTGCTAGGCTTTTCTTTTTCTTACTATCCACTTCCAACAACTATGGTTGTAAATTTAATAAACTTAATCCTCTTGACTTTTTCTCTGTTTTTTCTACTGTTTGACTGGTCTTTGGGTATTAAAATAATACTCCTACTTTTCTCTATGCCTAAAGCACAGCACAAATTAGGAAGAAAGACAATTTCATAACAACTATTTGGAAGATACACATACATAGAAATCAGGAAAATCACAAAAAACAAATATCTACAAGTAAGAAGAGGAAGCTTAACTTAATTAACTTAATTTAACTTAATTTTATCCTTGGAGTAGTTAAGGATAGAATTCCCAAAAGAAGAGAATTCAAGTAGAGTTCGTCTTCCTTATTTAGAGATCTTAAATCTGAAACTATTTGTAAAGTAAAACCAATAGTTTCAAGTTCCCACAATGGCATCAAAGTCCATTGACTTTCGCATAGCTTTAGCTTATTTCATGGGTAGAAGAAATAGTTGATAAATAATTAGAGATTTTTTTTTATTTGAGAAAATTGAGGCTCAGAGACATACATGATTGTTCAACATTTCACACCTAATAAAGCAAGAATCCCAAGAAGTCAATCATACCTCCTGTGTCAGGGGTATTCCTATTTTTATTACACCATCATTATTTTTAGTGTTTTTGGTACTTATCATTCTTGAATTTAAACAGATTTTTTTTTATTGGAGGTGGTAGTGTTACTCAATTAATATTTAGCTGATATTGACATTCTAAACAAGAATTAATGTTGCCATTTCTGACTTTGGCTACCATAACTGCTCAACCTGAAATAGTATTTCAGGTACTGAGTAGTCTGAGTACAAATAATGCAGAAAAGAAGAAAAAAATCTCTGGTTTTATTTAGACAAACAAAGAAGGGAAGGAAAAGCAAAACAAAACAAACTTAATGCCTAGGGATTTAAACAAGTAAAATATAACACCTTAACACAGATTTAGATTGTGTTTACAAATCCCCAATCAATATGACTTCGTTCTGCAAGACTAATGCAATAATGAAAGCCAAAGAAAATATATGGATCATCTTCATTTGTGTAAATAATAGCCTTGGTATCCTTTTATCAATATAGAAGGATATAACAATTAGAATACATATATTCAAAATAGGGTTCATGCAGATAAAGAAAGAGTACTGTGAACCATGAATTACTTGACTTCCAAGTTCCTTAGGAAAGATCACTGGAAAATAGAGCAGAAAACTCACAGGTATTTTATTTTTTTAATTATCAAGTAAAAATTGTATATATCTATTTATGATGTATAGCATATTTTGATATATGTATACATTGTGAAATGGCTAAATTAAACTACTTAACATATATATTACTTCAAAATTTGTTATTTTTTTTGTGGCGTGAACACTTAAAACCTACTTTCAACATATTTCTAAATATACAGTATATTGTTACTAATTGTAGTCACCATGATGTACAACAGATCTCTGGAACTTATTTCTCCCGTCTAACTAAAATCTTGTGTCTTTTGATTAATATCTCCCAGACCCCCTGGACTCCAGTCTCTAGTAACCACTGCACTCCATTTCATTGACATCAGCATTTTTCATTCCAGTTATAAGTGAGATCATAACGTATTTGTTGTTTTAGGCCAAGCTTATTTCATTAAACATAAAGTCCTTCAGGTTCATTCATGTTGTCCCAAATGATGGGATTTCCTTCTTTTTAAAAGGTTAAGTAGTATTTCCTTGCAAATACACACCACAGTTTCTTTAGTTATTCACACATTGATAGACACTTAAGTCGATTTCATATTTTGCCTATTATAAACAATACTGCCATAAACGTGGAAGTGCAGATATCTTTGTGATGTACTAATTTCATAAAATTTGAGTATGTATCCAATCATGAGATTACTGGACTGTATGATAGTTTTATTTTTAATTTTTGAGGCACTTTCATATTGCTTCCCATAATGACTGTACTAAGTTACATGATCACCAATACTGTGTAAGCATTTCTTTTTCTGTACATCTTCACCAACTCTTGTTACCTTTTGTCTTTTTCACAATAGTTATTCTAGCAAAAGTAAGGTGATAACTACATTTTGGTTTTAATTTGCATTTTCAAGATAATTCATGATATTGAGTATCTTTTTATAAGCCTGTTGACCATTTCTATGTATTTTATTGAGAGATGTCTATTCAAGTTCTTTGCCCATTTCTTAATCAAATTATTTGTTTTCTTACTATTGATTTGGTTGTGTTTATTATATATTTTGAATATTAGTTTCTTCTAAATTGTATGGTTTACAAATATATTTACCCATCTAGTAGTTTGTGTCTCCACTCAGTTGATTGTGTTCTTTACTGTGCTGAAGCTTTACAGTTTCATATAATCCCATTTGTCTATTTTTGTTTTTGTTGTCTTTTCCCACGCTAATGTCATGGAGACTTTTCTTATGTTTTTAAAATTTTAATTTCATAAAATTTTTATTTCACAAAATTTTTAATTTCATAAAATTTGAGTATGTATCCAATCATGAGATTACTGGACTGTATGATAGTTTTATTTTTAATTTTTGAGGCACTGTTTTTAAAATTACTTTTCTAGTAATTTTAGTTTCAAGTTTTATGTTTAATTGTCTAATCCATTTTGAGTTTACTTTTGTATATGGTATGAGATGAAGGCCTAATTTATTTCTTCTGCATGTTTATATCCAATTTTTCCAGCACCATTTACTGAAGAGATTGTCTTTCTCCATTATATGATCTTGGCATCTTTGTCAAAAATAAGTTGACCATGGATGGGTGGATTTACTTCTGAGCTTTTTAGTCTGTTCCATTGGTTTATCTGTCTGTACTTATCCCAGTACTATATTGTTTTAATTACTATAGATTTATGGCAAATTTTCTACATAGGTAGTGTGATGCTTTTTTGTTGTTCTCTTTGCTCAAGATTGCTTTTGTTATTTGAGATCTTTTGTGGTTCCATATAAACTTTAGGATTATTGTTTTCTATTTCCATGAAAATATATCATTGGAATTTTGACAGAGATTGCATTGGATCTATAGATCACTGTGGATTTTATAGATATTTTAACAATATTAATTCTTCTATTCTATGAACATGGGATATATTTATATTTATTTGTATCTTCATTTTTTTGATCAATGTTTTCACCTCCTCAGTTAAATTTATTTCAAATTATTTTATTTTTATTTGTTATTATTGCAAATGAAATTGTTTTCTTGCTTTCTCTTTTGGATGGTTCATTGTTAGTGTAAAGGAATACTACTAATTTTTGTATGTTGATTTTATATCTTCCAACTTTACTGCTTTTATTTGTTAGTTATAAAAACTTTTTGGTGAAGTCTTTAGAGTTTTCTATATATAAGATCATTTCTTCTGCAAAAAAAGACAATTTAACTTCTTTTTTCCCTACTTAGATGCCTTTTATCTCTGTCTCTTGTCTAACTTATCTGACTAAAAGTTCAAGTACTATGCTGAATTGAAGTGGTGAGCGTTGGCATCCTCTTCTTCCTGATGTTAGAGAAAGAGCTTTCAATTTTTCATTAGTGACTATGATTTTAGCTGTGGGCTTGTCACATATTGTCTTTATTGTGTTGGGACACATTTCTACTATGCCTGACTATTAAAAAATTTTTTATTGTAAAAGATGAATTTTGTTGAATGCCTCTTCTGTATCTATCTAGATGGTAATATGGTTTTGGTCATTCATTCTGCTAATGTGATGTATCACATTTATTAATCACCATACATTGAAACATCTATTTATTAATTTTGTAAATATCAATTATTTATTTAATCAATATTTGTTAATATGAATACTATCATTAATCAATATCTATTAAAGTTAATGTCGTATTAATATTATTTATTCAATGTACGCCAGTTAATAAATTTAACAGTACATTTGGTGTACTAGAATTTTGTTGAAAACTTTGCATCTATGTTCATCAGGAATATTGGCCTGTGATTTTTTTTTTTTTTTTTCAGTGTCCTTGTCTGGCTTTGGTAAAAAGGTAATGCTAGTCTCCAAAAATAACTCTAGAAGTTTTTCTTTCTCCCTAGTTTTTTGCATGAGATTCAGAATTGGCATTAGTTCTTCTTTAAGTGTTTGGTAGAACTTAGCAGTGAAGCCATCTGGTCTCAAGACTGTTGTTTTATTAAAAATTTTTATTACTAGTTCTATCAGTATTGGTCTATTGATATTTCCTTTTTTTCTTTAAGATTCAGTCTTTGAAGGTTTAATGTGCCTAGGAATATATCCATTTCTTCTCATTTATCCAATTTGCTGACATATAACTATTCATAGTAGTCTTATGACCATTATTTTGTGATATCAATTATAATGTCTTTTCTTTCATTTCTTTACTTGAGACTTCTAACTTTTCTTTTTTTTAATTTTTAAAATTTTATAATCAGTATTTTTTATTATGATTTTGTGGGGTACAGTTAAGGGTTAGGTATACAAATATGCTTCGTTCAGGCACCCTTGTTGATAAGAGATGTCTCCCCATCCCTAGACAGATATTGAGTACCGTTAATCTCATCTCCCTTCCCCTCCTCTCCCCATAGTTTCCCACCACTGTCAGTCATTTTCTTATAGTATTGCAGTTGGATGTTTGAGGTTCACTATATGAGTGAGAACATGTGATACTCAGATCTTTGTTTCTGTGAGAGGTCACTCAGTATTATAGACTCTAGTTCCATCCAGGTTGCTGCGAAATCCATGATTTTGTTCTTTTTTATGACTGCGTAGTATTCCATCATGTATATGTACCACATTTTTTTAATCCAGTCCTCTTTTAATGGACAGCATGGTTGCTTCCAGGTTCTTGCTATTGTGAACAATGCTGCGATAAACATACGTGTGCAGGTATGGCGATTCCTAAAAGCTCTAAATGTCGACCTCCCATATGACCCCGCAATCCCTCTACTGGGAATATACCTGGAAGAACTCAAATCACTCTATAACTTTTCTTTTAGTCTAGCTAAAGGTTTGATTATTTTTTTTATCTTTTTTTTTTTTTTAATTGGAGGCTCACTCTGTCACCCAGGCTGGAGCGCAGTGGTGCACTCACGGCCACCCCAGTATCGACTTGCCGGGTTCCGGTGATCCTTCCACCTCAGCTTTCCAAGTTGCTGGAACGACAGGCGTGCACTACCACACTAGCTAACTTTTTAAATTTATTGTAGAGATGAGGTGTCACCAAATTGCCTGGTTGGTCTCAAACCCGCGGGCGGGTGCAGACAATCCACTCACTGTGGCCTCCCAAAGTGCTGGGATTACAGGTTGAGTCACTGAGCCCAGCCAATTTTGCTTATCTTTACAATAAAATGATCTCTTAATGTTATTAATCTTTTCTGTTGTTTTTCTAGTCTCTAATTGATTTGTGCTGTGATCCTTATTATTCACTTATTTCTACAAATTTAAGGCTTGGTTTACATTTCTTTTGCTAGGTCCTTGAAGTATAAAGTTAGGTTCTTTATCTGGGATTTTGATTTTTCTTCTTTATAAACATTGGCATTTATTGCTATAAATTTCTCTTTTACATTTCTTGCTGCATCCTCTAAGTTTGATGCGGTGTATTTCTGTTATTGTTTGTCTCAAGATTTCTAAAATTCATTTTAATTTCTTCTTTCACCAATTGATTGTTTAGGATCACAGTATTTAATTTTCAGGTATTTTGTGAATTTTCTGGAATTCTTCCTATAGCTGATTTCTAGTCTTATATTGTTATAGTTGGAAAAGTTACTTGTTGTGAATGAAATCTTAAATTTGTTAAGACTAGTTTTGTGAACTATGAGCTACCCTGGAGAATGTTATGTGTCCACTTGAGAAGACTGTGTATTCTGCTGCAGTGGGGTGGGATACTCTGTGTATATCTGATAGGTCCACTTGGTAGAAAGTGTAGAAATCCAATGTTTACTTATTGATTTTTGTATCTGGATGATCTATTATTGCAAGTGTGGTATTTAAGTGCCCTTAAGTTATTGCGTTACAGTCTAATTTTCCCTGTAATCTATCAGTAGTTGCTTTTCATATTTAGGCTCTCTGATATTGGGTGCATACATATTTATAATTGTTATATCTTCTTGATGAGTTGGGTATTTTATAATTATGCAATAACTACTTTGTCTTGTTTTACAGTTTTTTAACTTAAAGTTTATTTTTTTCTGATGTTAAGTATAGCTACCTGTTATAGTTTAAATGAGTCATAAAATTCGTATGTTGGAAATTTAATTCCCAATGATATAGTGCTGAAAGCTGAGACCTTTATCATGTGATTAGGTCATGAAAGCTCTGCACTCATAAATGGATTAATGTCATTTTCTCAAGATTAGGTTCATTTTCATGAGTGGGTTTTATAAAAGCAAATTTGTTTCTCTCTTGGATACCTCCCACTCAACAAGAAGGACCTCAATCTTGGACTTCTCAGCCTCCAAAACCATAAGCCAATATATGTATGTTCTTTACAATTAACCAGTTTCGGGTACTCTGTTATAGCAGCAGAACATGAAATAAGACATTACTCCTGCTCTCTTCTAATTTCCAGTTGCTTGTAATATTTTTTTCATTCTTTCACTTTCAGTCTATGTGTGTCCTTAATGGTGAATGAGTCTCTTAGGCAACTTAAAGTTGAGTGGGGTTTTTTTTGTTTGTTTGTTTGTTTGCTTGCTTGTTTGTTTGTTTTTTCACCCATTCAGCCATTCTACATCTTTTGGTTAAAGAATTAATCCATTCACATCCAAAGTAATTATTGATAAGAAAGGACTTAACCTGGTTGTTAATTGTTTTCTAGTTCTTTTTTTCTTTCTTCCTTGCTTTTTCTTTTTAATTAGATAATTTCTCTAGTGGTATGCTTTAATTCTTTACTTAACATCTTTTATGGCTCTATTATAGGTCCTTACTTTATAGTTGCCATGATACTTACATAAAATAGTTTGAGGCCGGGCGTGCTGACTCAAGCCTGTAATTCCAGCACTTTGGGAAGCCAAGGTAAGGGGATTGTCTGAGCCCACAGGTTCGAGAACAGCCTGGGCAACTTGGCGAGACCTCACCTCTACAAAAAAAAGTAATAAAAAAATTAAACAGGTGTGGTAGCACTAACCTATAGTTCTGGCTACTTGGAAGGCTGAAAAGGAAGGATCACCTGAGCCCAGTAGGTTGATGCTGGGGTGGCCGTGAACGTGCCATTGTACTCCAGCCTGGGCGATGGAGTGAGACTCCAACTCAAAAAAGAAAAAAATATATATATATGTATATATATATAGTGTGTGTGTGTGTGTGTGTGTGTGTATAACAGTTTATTTTTTGCTGATAACAACTTAACTTTGATTACATTTTAAAAATCTAAAATTTTACCCCCACACACATTTTTGCAACATTTTTATATCACAATTTATGTCTTTTATATTTATCTTTTATATTGTATATCCCTTAATAAATTATTGCAGCTATGATATTTTAATAGTTTTATCTTTGCACCTTCATACTAAAGATATAAATGACTTGTTCAATATCATGACAGTATTAGAATATTATGAATCTGACTGTGAACTTATTTTTTATCAGTGACTTTCTCAAAGGTTTTCATATGATTTCCCACTGTCAGTGTGCCTGTGTTTATTTTATTTGCCATCCTGTATGTATGCAGCAAACAAAATGAAGGGATTAAATCTTGTTTTCTTTAAGGCTTCAGAAATGTTTGTGATTAGGGGAACTACAATAGTAATGTAATGTGTAATGACACAATGTGGAGCAATGATGCTTTGTGATTAAAAATGTGTCTGTGTCTTAATTTCCTTTTAGAGTTTTATAAATGACATCAGAGAATTAGCCATAAGTCATTAGAAATTTTTAAAATTTCTAAGCTTTCAGAAAAGTTCACTTAAATTTTCAGTTCTACTTATTGCATTTTGTAGAGGAGAAAGAACAATAATTTTACTTACATTATCTGAACATGTGATACAGTCTCAAATCTTCATATTTTTATTTGTGGTTTTGCTTTCCTAGGATAGTTCTTATTTCCTTTGTCTATATAGTAAATATTTGTATATCTTTCAAGATTCAAATTATGCCAAGTCCTCTGTAAAGTCTTTCTTAACCACATTTATCCACATTTACTTTTCCTTCCTTTCATCTCAGTCCCAGGTAGATTGACCACACTTTTTTTTCATGCTTCATTCTAACCTAGAATCTTTTTACTTATTTCCTTATGTGATTTCTTCTCTGAACTCTGAGCCGTTTCAATATATTGATCATTTTTCTGTCCTCCACTCTGATTAACCCATATCTAGCACACAATGTTGGTCCAACAAATATCTGTCAAATAAAAGAGAGGCTAGCAATATGCCATTTTCTACTGACCCTGTCTAATTGTTCTTGGGTCCTGACTATGTGCTCAATTCCAACTTTTAAAAATATATTATCATCAATTGCAAGAAAACAATAATTTAACCCCATATCCCTTCTCAAATCACATCCACTTTTGTTTGCAGCACTGGGCATTGCATTTTTTTTTTTTACTTTGTCACTTAGCTTAAATGATCACAAATAAAATGCATGCTAGATACTATCTGACTCATTCATGAACTGCATTGAACTTCAGGGTGAGTCCACAATGCAATACAAATTTTTAAAAGTTTTCCTTATTTTTTTCATTCTCAATCTGAAAGTCAAGAAATGGCAAATCACATTTAAAACAAGAATCTTGAGCAAAATCTTGAAGGTTGTTGAGGGAGTTCACCACACATTTCTATGGGAAGAACTTTTCAGGCAAATGTAACCGTTGATGTAAAAGTCTTACTGCAGAAACTTGCTTGTGTGTCAAGGAACAGCAATGTGGCCTGGGGTTTGGGGAGCAGCAAAGAACATATGGAACAAGATTGAGAGTAATAAGAGAGTGATAAGACAGGCAGGACTCAAATCAGACTTGCAGATAATTGTAAGGATTTGAGCTTTTATTCTAAAGTATATGGAAAGCCCTTAAAAGTTTTGAATAAAAGAATGGCATGTTTAAGTATATGGTTTTAAAAACCCCTGATGGCCGAGCTGAGGACACAGTATGGGTATGAATAAGGGAAAAAAATGAGACTACCATGATTCTCCAGGTTTAAAAAAAATGGTGGTTTAGATGGTAATAGTAAAAATGGTAAGAGAGAATTGGATTCTGGGTATGTTTTGGTGGTAGAATTTACTCATGATTTATTTTATTTTATTTATTTATTTTATTTATTTTTGTGAGTTGGAGTCTCACTCTGTCACCCAGACTGGAGTGCAGTGACCGCTCCCTGCCACCGCGGCCTCGACACGCTGGGCTCAGGTGATCCTTCCGCCTCAGCCTTCCAAGTAGCCAGAATTACAGGCGCATGCTACCACGCCCAGCTGATTTTTGATTTACTGTAGAGATGAGGTCTCGCCAAGTTGCCCAGGCGGGTCTCAAATCTGTGGGCTCAGGCAATCCACTCACGTCAGCCTCGTAAAGCATGGGATTACAGGCTGAGCCACCGAGCCCGGCCTACTCATGATTTAAATTTTTGGTATGAGAGAGTCAAAAGTGACTACAGGGTTTTTGTTTGTTTGTTGTTTTTGTTTTGATTTGCTTTGATTTCTTGAACAAGTAGAAGAATGAAGTTGCTGCCAACTTAAATGGAGAATATTCTGAGTAGATTTCGAGTAAGATCAGAAATTCAACTTCAGGTGTGTTTAGGCATTTTTTAAAAATGCCTTTTAGATATTCAACTGAAGATGCACCATGAGCAATTGGATAAGCAAATAGGTATTTTAGGGGAAAGGCTAGAGGAATGAGCTTGAAGGTTGTTGCCATATGGAAGGGGGAGGGACAAGATGGTGACAAAACCAGCTGCAGTATGTGAGTCTATACATGTGTGAGTGTACATAAGAATGAGTCCATGTGTGTGTATGTGTGTGCAAGTGGGTGAGTGAATGTCTGACTGAGGGGAAACATGGGATCAAGTGCCTGGGGCTTCACTGCAAAAGTGGGTGCAATTTACCATTGATCTGAATTCGGCACCTGCACATGCAGAAACATCTGCTATTCTCAGGGCATCTCTCAGGAAAAGACAGCAGAGATCAGCCACCTTTCAGCACCTGATACCTGGCCCACACCACTATCTGTGGCAACAGGCCAGGCACTGGAGTATGGACTGTGGAAAAAGCAAGGAGGAAATCTGGAGCTGAGCCCCTGTGGTGAATAAGATGCAGGCCAACATTTGTGTCCCGGGACTGGGTAGAGACCTGCTCTAGCTAGCCCAGTTCTGAGCAGCCTGCATCTTAAGACCAGGGGGAAGTCACCACACCCCTCTGGGATCAACCACTGTTTACCCAGAGAGGCATGATAGAGAAGACACAGACACTCCAACCCCCACACTGGATTAAACAGATGCATACAATCAGATGGGAGACCTAGCAGCAGATGAGTTAGGGTGAGTCCTGATCTGATACACACCCCTTTCCTCAGCAGTCCATGTAGCATTTGACCCACGTGGAGAGCAGCCTGATTGGCCAGTGCTGAGAGCAAAGGGGAGGGTCTAGAGACCAGAGGCCGCTCCCTGCCATGGGAGCCAAAAAGTGTGGCACTGGGGACACACCAGTAGGAAAAAGAAAAAGGAAGGAAACGTGAAGTTCCAGAAATGGCCACAAGAGGAAGCTGCTTTTATTTTCTTCCTGCTCTCTCCATACAGATATTGATGTGTGTGTAGTCTGATTTGATTTGCTCCTTTAGTTCCCCCTCCTCCATTTTTGTATATGGGTATATTTGAGGGAGAGTGTATCTTTGTTTTTTTTTTCTGTTTGTGTATTTTCTTTGTTTGATTATCTGTTCATTTGCATGCCTGTCTGTTTTTCTTTTCTCCTTCTTTATCTTCATCTTCCTTTTGTTTCCTTTCTTCCTTTCTGCATTTTCCCCCTTTTTCCTTATCTCATTTTGGTTTCAGGGGCATACCTATGCTCCCACCACATAGACATATTATAAGGTGGTGGGAAGTGAGTTCCAGGGAGCCCACACACCAGTCAATAGATTCTGTGATCTGCAGGTATCTTCTGAACCCCCATAGCTTTCCTTATTACACTTTAATCAAATCCCAAACTTCAAAAAGACATGACAGCCCGTCACCCTCAGTAAGGCTTCAAGATTGAATAAATCCAGAGAATCTACCTAAGGAAAAATAGGGGACTGAGCAAACAGAAGTGAAAGTTATCCCTCCTATCACTAAGCAACAGAATAAAGGTGAGGGGAGGGAGGAGGAGTCTATCACAAAAGAAGAAGAATCAACAGAAGAAAACAGGTACCCGCCCCAAACCCCTGGAAAGAGAGCACCTGAGAACATAGACTTCAGAACTCAAACAATGAAGAACCCCCAGAATGACTGGTCTCAAACCACAAATCCAGATATCATGATGTTGATAAAGAGGATGAACAGAAATGAAAAAAGACAGGAAGAAAGGATGAAAGAATTGATAACTGAGGTGATGGCAATAAAAAAGTACAGTAAGTGAAATAAATAACAAACTGACAGGCACAGAAAGCAGAATCTACCAAACAGAAGAAAGGCTCTCAGAGCTTGAAGACTGAAATATGAAAGTAACCCAAAGTGTTGAAAACATGGAAAGGAAGCTTAAACAGATGAAATAAAGTCTCCAAGATATAATCAATTATATTGAGACCAAACTTATGTTTGATTGGCATCCCTGGGGCAGAAAGGGAGACAGAGATCACCTTGGAAAAAACATTCTATGAAATTATCCAAGAAAACTTTCCTCATCTCATCAGATATGTGACCATCCAAACACAAAGATTCTGAGAACCCCTGCAAGGCATCAAATCAGAAGACCAACCCATAGGCACATAGTAGTTTGCTCACACAAAGTATGGAAGAAAAAATCCCAAAGGAAGAGAGAGAGAAAGCTCAGACTACATACCAGGGGAGACCAATTAGAAGAGCAACAGACTTATCTACAGAAACACTACAGTCTAGAAGAGACTGGAGTCCAATCTTCAAAGATTTCAAGAATAAACAATTTCAACCAAGAATTTCCTACCCAGCTAAGCTATGCTCCATCAGTGATGTATAATTTAAATAGCTCCCAGATATTCAATCACTAAGAGTTTATGCTGCCTCCAGACCAGCTCAACAAGAGATGGTTAAGAAGATATTAAACACAGAGAACAGCAACAAAAAAAGAATGACTATGCTCTTGCCAAGAATGCAGAAAAATAGAGAATAAACACAACAAACATTGTGACTATAAAATTGAAAACACACACATATATCAATCCCCAAATAAAAAGAAAACCAACAAACATATAAACAAACAAACAGCAACAACAACAAAGAACTTTATAAGATCCCCATGACAGGGATAAACTTACATCTCAATAATCAGCCTGAACATGAATAAACTAAATGCACCACTGAAAAGACACAGAGCGCCCAAGAGGTCGAGGCTGCAGTGGCCGGGAGCGGCCACTGCACTCCAGTCTGGGCGACAGAGTGAGACTCCAACTCAAAAAAAAAAAAAAAAGAAAAGACACAGAATGGAAAACTGGATTAAAAAAACAAAAACATGACCCAACTAATTGCTGCCTCTAGGAAATACATCTCAACATCAAGAACTCTCACAGACTCAAGGTTAGAGAATGGAAAAGAAATTTTCAGGCAAACAGAACACAAAAGAAGGCAGGAGTCATGATCTTAATGTCAGACAAAATGACCTTAAACTATCAAAAATTTAAAAATATAGAGAAGGACACTACATAATGATAAAAGGTTCAATCTATCAATAAATAGCCATCCTAAACATATATGCAACCAACACAGGAGCACCAGCTTTTCTAAAACAGCAACTAAGTAAACTAAAAAAAAGATATTGACTCTAACACTGTGATAGCTGGACACTTAAATATCCCACTAAAAACCCTAGATAGATCATCGAGACAAAAGATCAACAAGGAGATCCAGAACTTCAACTTGACGCCTAACCAAATGGTCTTTCTAGATACTTACAGAACCCTCCACCCAACAATGACAGAATATACATTCTACTCATCACCACATATAACATACTCCAACCACATCCTTGGCCATAAATCAAGCATAAACAAATTTCATAAAATTGAAATACTGCGATGCACCTTCTCAGAACACAGTGGAATAAAAATAAATATCACTACCAACAAAATTCCCCCAAATCCCACAAAGACAAGGACACTAAACAGCATGATGCTAAACAACTCTTGAATCAACACAGAAATAAAAAACAGAAATTAAAAGATTTCTAAAAACAAATGAAAACAAAGAAACATTTTACCAAAACCTCTGGAATACCATGAAATCAGTACTAAGAGGGGATTCATATCTCTAAGAATAAACATCAAGAAAATAAAAAGATCACAAGTTAACAGCCTAACAAATCACCTAAAGAAGCTTGAAAAATAAGACCACCAAAACCCTAACTTCAGCAGAAGAATCCACATCACCAAAGTAAAAGCCCAAATATGGGAGACAGAAGACAAGAATATCACAGAAAAAATCAACCAAATAAACTGGCTCTTTGAAAGGATTACCAAGATTGAAGTACCCCTAGTCAGAATGACCAAGAAAAAGAGAGAAAGGCCCAAATAAATACAATCAGAAACACAAAAGATCAAATCACAACAGATCCCAAAGAGATACAAAAGATTATCAGAGATTACTACCCACACCTGTATGGAAACAAACTCAAAAACCTCAATGAAATGGAGGACTTTTTGACATCACACAACCTTGCAAGGTTGAAACAAGAAGAAATTGAGACCCTAAATAGACCAATAACAATGTGGGATTTGACTCCGTCATCAGAAAACTACTTCCAAAAAAGCCCTGGACCAGATGGTTTTCCAGTGGAATTCTATAAAATATACAAGGAAGAGTTCATATCAATTCTTTTGAAAGTATTCCAAGCAATTGAGAAAGACGGAATTCTCCCCAAATAATTTTATGAAGCTAACATCATGCTGATACCCAAATTGGGTAAAGATCCAACAAAGAAAGAGAACTACAGACCAATATCTCTGATGAACATAGATGCGAAAATTCTCAACAAAATTCTAGCAAATTGTATCCAACAGTACATCTCAAAATCATCCACCCTGACCAAGTAGGTTCATTTCTGAGATCCAGGGCTGGTTCAACATTCACAAGACCATAAACATAATTAAATAAACCAATAAATGTAAAAATGAGAACTGCATGATTATATCATTAGATGCAGAAAAAGCTTTTGATAAAATTCAGCATCACTTCTTGATAAAAACTCTTGAACACCTAGGCATAGAGGAAACATACCTGAAAATAGTAAGAGGAATCTACAGTAAACCCACAGCCAACATATTGCTAAACAGACAGAAATTGGAAGCATTTCCCCTGAAAACTGGAACAAGACAAGGATGCCAACTGTCATCCCTCCTGTTCAACATAGTGTTGGAAGTCCTAGCTAGAGATATCAGACAAGAGAAGGAAATAAAATGCATCTAAATAGGAAAAGAAGTTAAGTGATCACTCTTTGTAGATGACAGAATCCTATACATTGAAAACCCTAGAGAATCAAGAACTTTCTTGCACTGATAAAGGACTTTGGCAAATCCTCAAAATAAACATGAAAAAGACACTTACATTCTTTTACACCAACAACAAACAGGAAGAGAACCAAATAAAAAGCACAATCCCATTCACAATAGACACACACACACACACACACACACACACACACACACACACAAAATGAAATACTTCGGCATCTTCCTAAAAAGAGAAGTGACAGGCCTTTACAACAAAAACTACAAAACACTGCTCGAAGAAATCCCAGAACACACAAGCAAATGGAAAAATATTCCATGCTCATGGATAGGAAGAATCAACATTGTTAAAAGGTCTATCCTACCAAAGGCAAGCTACAGATTCAATGCAATACCCATTAAATTACCAACATCATTCTTCTCAGATCTGAAAATGGCAACACAGAAATTCATATAGAAACATAAATGACCACAAATAGGCAAAACAATTCTTAGTAAAATAAGCAAAGCAGGAAGTATCACACATCCAGACTTTACACTTTACTATCGGGCTACAATAATCAAAACAGCCTGGTATTGGTACAAAAACAGGCATATAGACTAATGGAACAGGATAGAGATTCCAGAAGCAAAACCTCAATTTCTCAACCAACTCATCTCTGTCAAAGCCTCCACCAACAACCACTGGGGAGAGGAGAACTTGTTTAGTAAATGGTGTTGGGAAAACTGACTGATCACATGCAGAAGATTGAAACAGGACCCCTACCTATCACCATACACAAAAATCAACCTTAAATGGATCAAAGAACAAAACATAAAACCTCAGTCTTTAAGAATCTTAGAAAATGCAGGAAATACCCTTATGGAAATTGGAATAGGCAACCAATTCCTGATCAAAACCCCAGAAGCCCATACCATGAGAAATAAGCTAGAAATGTGGAACCTCATCAAACTGAAAAGCTTCTTCAGAGCAAAATAAACCATCAAGAGAGCAAGGAAACAGCCCACATAATGAGAAAAAATATTTGCCAACTGTATATCTGAGAAAGGCCTAACATCCAGGATCTACAAGGAACTCAAACATGCCAAAAGGAAAAAATCAAACAACCCTATTAAAAAGTGAGCAAAAGATATTAATAGACAATTCTCAAAATAAGACATATAAGCAGCCAACATATACATTAAAAAATGCTCCACCTCACTAATCATCAAAGAAATGCTAATTAAAACCACTGAGATACCACCTAACTTCGGTCAAGATGGCCATAATCACTAACTCAAAAGACAACAGATGATAGAGAGGATGTGTGGAAAAGGGAATGCTTCTACACTGTAGGTGGGAGTGTAAACTAATACAGTCTCTGTGAAAAACAGTGAAACGATTTCTAAAAGTTCTGGAAATTGACTTTCTATTTTATCCAGCAATCCCCCTTCTGAGAATATACCTGGAGGAACTCAAACCATTCTATAAAAAGATACCTGCACACGCATGTTTATTGCAGCACTATTCACAATAGCTAAAACATGGAACCATTCATACTGCCCATTGAAAGTGGACTGGATAAAAAATTTGGTACATATATACAATGGAATGTTATGCAGTCATAAGAATGACACAATTATGATCTTCATAGCAATTTGGAGAGATTTGCAGTCTATCATACTCAGTGATCTATCACAGAAACAAAGTACTGAGCACCACATGTTGTCACTGATAAGCGGACCCTGAACATTTATCATAATACTATAAGAAAGGTGTTGGCAGTAGCAGGATGCTGCTGGGGGTTGGGGGGGGGCACATATCAGTAAGGTACCTGATCTCAGACCAGGTGGAGACCAAAGGAAGGCCCAAACTTTATCTGTATGATGACCACATTTCTATCTAATCCTGAATTGTACACATCTTTAAAATTAAAAAGAAGTTGTTGCCACATAGATGCCATTGAAAGCCACGAGAATTGTTAATTCATCAGATAAATGATATTAGATTTTTAAGAAATAGAGTAAGAAGTTCTAAGTACTGAGTTCTTGAGAGTCGAATAAACCTAAATTCAAATGACAGACCCTGAATCTATATGAATTAGAGAAATTAATTAGTTATTTTATTTGTAAATTATAGAATTGTAAGAATTTATAATCATGTTCTTCGTGTCTCTATTATGGTAATTGCTTATTAAGTAGTAGCTTTTCATCGTTTAGTGTTATTATTACTTAAAAATAGCCAAAAAAGTGATTTGTCAAAGGGTCGCCTGCCAATGTAACCTATATTTGAAGGGGATTATATTATAAAACTCCAATCAGGCACAAGAAGACCATTTTAAATAATCCTGCTAAGCCAGGAGAATAGAATGCCTGAGGAACATGAAATAATAAAGTTTTTTCTTGCTACTAATTTGAAAATGTTTCTCAATTGTAATGTTTTACCTCTTGATGATGTGGAATCTTGTTGACAACTCCTTTTTTCTGGAAATCGATCTTTCCTTAGGCTTTTCCAGATCAGAGTATGTGATTTTTCTTTTTTCTTAGCTTTGGCTATTCTTCAAATTCTGATATTCTCAGAATTCCATTCCCACCCCTCTTTATCTTTCCTTATCTTAGATTACCTTCTAAATACAAACGACTCCAAGATATTAATCACCTAACCAAGACTTCTCTCATGATGTTTATACCTACACGTTTGACTGCCTACTACTTACTGGACATGTTCCTTCTTGTACAAGTTCTTTGTACACAGTGTTCCTGCTGCCTGGCACATTATTTCCTAGACCTGGCTGAATCATATTTATTACTCAACTTGGAACTCTTGGAACATTTTTTGACACCTCCTTATGCTCTGATGTATGCTTATGCCTACAAACACACCCTCATTTAGAGTTTGGGAACGAACCATTTCCACCTTCAGTATGCACATATAGCTATTAAAGGTGTTGATTGAGAGAGAAAACTCAACTTTATGTATCTGAAGAAAGAATTTTTATTCTCTACAATTATTATATGAGCTTTGGAAAAAAGAAGCCGGTCTATTGTAAGCTAATGGGGATCTGAAACAAATAGAAAAGTAATATAAAAACAACCAAAAGCAAACAAACAAGCAAGCAAATAAAAATAGTATCAAGATCACAAAAGTTACTAATCTAGTGTTTTTTGTTGTTTAACTTTTTTTCTTTGTTTCACAGATAGAGTCTTGCTGTGTTGCCTAGGCCGGAGTGCAGTATGATCATAGCTCACTGAAGCCTCGAATTCCTGGGCTCAACCAGTACTCCCACCTCAGCTTCTGAAGTAGCTGAGACTACAGGCACAAGCCACTGAACCTAGCTAATATTTTTTATTATTTTTATTTTTTTGTAGAGATGTCGTCCCTTGCCATGGTGTCCAGGCTGGTCTTGAACTCCCAGCCTCAAGCAATTCTCTCATCTTGGTCTCCAAAATCCTGGGATTACAGGCATGCGTTACCATGTGCAGGCCTGATCTAGTTTATATGGCCAGTGATTTTATAAGTACTCTATAGAGATAAAATTGGCAGTTAGACTTTGGCAGAAATATAATTATATCTGTTTATGCATGTATGTCTACACATATATAGATAGTTTAGTGAGCTATCTTTAATATCTGCTGTAATTTAGCACTGCTTTTAAAAATAAACCTTGAATTTTTTAATAGACTCTTTAATTAATGAAAATAATACATATAGGGAATTTTTTTTAAAATTCTCAAAGAGGAGTAAAACAATAAAGATTATGGGTCTTTTATGGGGCATAATACAGACGCAGATATCCCTACATGGTTCTATTCATATAATTTCATAGATATAGGTATATATGAATATAGATATTGGTATAAATAGGTATATATGAATATAGATATAGATGTATATGTGTCTGTGTGTGTATGTATCACCCATTCACAATGCTAATCTAGGTTATTCAGTTTTTGAGATTAAAGGCTAAGATCTTCTGAGGTACCTACATATGATAAAACACTGAATCTTACCACCCTCACACTCCAAGCTAAGGACGAATATACAAATAACTCAATGAGTTTTTTCACCACACCAGTTCCCAGGAGATCTAAAAAATATATAAGCTTTTAATCACTGTCATCTGTTGCCAACCAATGCAATCACATTTACCAAAGCTTATCACCAGTCATAGACATCACTTATTATTTTCTCTGTCCAACACCTCCTTTCTTCTCCAGAAACAGCATGGTTCTGCTTCTGAAAACCATCTCTCCCTTTGTTGTATTCACTGGCATTAGATACAACTATTTTTTTGTTGGTACACTCTTTTATTGGTGCCAAACCCCACACTCTGCCCAGTCAATTGATCCAAGGATTGGCACTTGATCCAAGCTATTCTCTTGAATGTTTGTTCTAGAACATCAAGTAGGCTTCTCGAGGGCTAAAGCCATAATAAGTCAACACTTTCATGTAGTTGGTGGCCATGTGCACGTAAATACCAAAACACTAAAGTGTACTTAAAGTAGCAGGAATAAAATATAGAGGTAGGATCTTAGCAGCAGGTCCATCCTTGATCCCGATGTACCTGATGCTCCATTCTTCCTTAAAGTGTACAACCAACAGAGACACTTCTTAGCTTTTGTTTGTTGAAGTTGTGTTTCTATCACCTGCAAAAAAAAGCCTGGATTAATAAACTGAACACAATAGTAGCCTAGATATGTATGCCTGTGTGCAAGTCTTCACTTCTACCTAGGCTTTTATTTCCCAATCTAAATAAGTGAGAGTTTCAAAAAGATGAAATCCTTTTAAATTTAATATTCTGCAAAATAATGATACTCATAGAATAAATCTTGTTTCTTGAAAATGCCCATCCTGGGCTTTACTGATATGCACCCCATGGACACCAAAGCAAAAATCACATGGAATTAAAGAGCATAAGTACCTACTTCCAACCTAAAAGTCCTTTGAGATATAACTCATAGGGTAACAGACAGGTTCATACGCTTTTAAGTCAGGGAGCAAAATAGAAACAATTCTGAACAACATAGAAAGGAATTGAGCAGCCTTCATACTAGTTCTCAGTCGGTCTCTCAATGTTCTAAAATTTACAACTCTCCACAAAAAGTTTCCTACTAATTACTAGCAATTTAAGAAAATTGGGATATATGGTTGTTTTCTGATAATCTACTTGATGATTTATCCTATTTGTTATATAATTCATAAATTATTTGTGTCTCCTACTAATAATCTTTAAAAATATAGAAACTTTAATGAGAAGAAAAAGTGAGACAAAAGAAAAAAATAGAAGAAAAGAAAGGAAGGAAGAAGAAAAAAAGGAATGATGGGAAAATAGAGAGAAAAGAATGAAAAAAAATACATAAATCAGAAAGTAAGACCACAAAATAAAAATTCTATGGCCTAGAGGCTGATAAAACCATGGCATGCATATCAGTAGAGCCCAGGGTAGGCATTTTCAATAAACAAGCTTATTCCTATGAGTGTCATTATCTCACAGAATATAAAATCTGAAAGGATTCTTAGACTTCATCTTCTCCAACCCTTCATTTATTCAGATTGGAAAATGAAAGCCGTCTTCTGAAAAGAAGACAATAGGGAAATAAAAAGATGAGAGGAGACATGGAGGCAGCTGAAATTTTCTGAGTAGTGATGTTTTGGTTTCAATTTCACCAGGAAATGTTTAAAATTTACTCAGAACTCATGATATGCCATGCTCTGTGGAATACATTTAACTTACATTCACAGTCTCTAAGATCCTCATGACCTCTCCACTAGGGAGCTTTGCTGATCCAGTTTTTTAAAAAACGAAGACGCTGAATCTCAGAGAGTATTTCTCAAGACCACAGTCAATAATGGCAGAAACAAGATTTCAAGTCATTTCTGCCTATGTTTTTTCAAATTTGTGTGTGTGTGTGTTTGACTTTCTGCAGTGGTCTCAAGGTCTACAAGTAGTTCCATCAATTCTCAAAGAAATGAATGCAATCAATGAATGGAAGATCTTCTAGAGCAGTGTTTCTTAAAATGTAGTCAAGGGATTAACACCATCAGCTGCATGGGAAACTTTCTAGAAATGCAAATTCACATCCACCACTCACTGACCTTCTAAATTAGAACTTAAGGTATGTATCCCAACAGTCTATGTTTTAGCAAGACTTCCATGTGATTCTTATATACACTCTTGAAGATCTGTGGTTCTCAAACTTTAATGTGCATAGAAATCATCTGGTGATCTAGTTAAATGAAACTTCTGATTAGATAGATCTTGAGTTAGGTGTGAAATAGTTCTAAATAAGCTCCTAGGTGATATTTATCAGCTAGTCCACAGAGGAAGTTGTAAGTAACAAGGATCTAGCTCAATAGCCACATGTGGCCAGTGGCAACCATACTGGACAGCACAAAATGCACTGCAGAAAGTTCTATTTTAAGTAACCTAGAACCCTATTAGAAATAAAGAATCTCTGGTGATTCAGCTACAGATTAAGGTTTGAAAAGCATCCATCTAGTTCACTGGACTGTTTTTTCCATGGAGACTGGAACCATGTGGTCCATGATTAATCATTTCTGACCCATTTCCTTAATATCCACAGCACTGAATACATAGCACGTTGTACATTAGAGTCAGAGGAAAAAAGAATGAAAGGCAGGCTGGCTGGGCATTTGATTCTAGACTTCAAGAACAAATCAGTGCTTCAACATCATCAAGCTGTTCCATTACATGAAGTTCAGTTGAACCAAATTGTTGAAGAGTAGGAGTCTCTGCTCTTTTTGTTTTAACATCGTATTGGTGGGTCTGAAGCTCTCAATGAAAGACACTGAATTTATCTTCATCTCTAATTCAGTTTAATCCTAGGATGTTAAAAGCTTCCACTGTCTCTGTGGAATTCAACTTTCCAAAACAGAGCCCATCTAGGCACATTTGAAATCTCCCTTACTTGTGCCATCCTTATTTGTGTGTTCTGCCCTTTTGGTTACCCTGAAGTGACTTCACAGCTGAGAAAAAAAAATGCAATAGCAAGGTTGAGAGAGGAGAATCCCGTCAACCACTTTCTCCACAGCACCACCTGATATGATGTTCCTTCCTACTTCCTTAAGAAAATAAACTGTTACCAGCAAGCATTCTTTTTCAGAAAACAAAAACAAAACATGGCTCACTCTTTTATAAATAGATCCCCAATAAAAATTGGTACCATATGTTTCAAAGACAACATTTCATCGAATGGAATTAAACATAGAGCGCTTTTGCTTTGACTGAAGCCCACATTTTCTACTGTGGCTTCAAAATATTCTCCTCTCTCATAAGGTGTCCCCTGAAACTACTACACTAACATGGTTATTCTCATATTTTGTTTCTGAGTTCATCAGTGAACTGAGAAGACCCTTACCTAATTCTATGATCCAATCCAAAAACATAAGCCCTTATATGGGTATTTAAGACTTCAAACCAATGATCATTCATTTAAAAATAATATATTAAGTTTGTAAAAATAAGATATTTCCAAATAAAAATAATGTATTTTAGAGTTTTGTAAGGATTCAAAATTCAGTATTCTTCTAAGAAATCTAACCCCACGCTTAGCAAAGTTGGGAAATTATTGCAGAGAGCAAGTGGACTTGCAGAGAATTTAAGTTTCAATGTTTTTCAGGGAAGAATACATTATTAGATGTAATGCATCAGGACTGTTTTAACTGGATTGTACGTTTCTATTACTTTTTGTTTATTGCTTTTTAATTAAAATTTTCTAATAATTATTTTTTGTTATTGTCCGTATTTTCTGTAGGTTATTGGATTAGTTCTATAACATATGGGGATACACATTTACATCAACTATAATAGGGGCTTCAATCTGTCCAATAACTAGATTTTAAAATATATTCTCATGGTCATTGTCTTACTAGACTCTGGTGTGGCCATGTGCTCTTTGAGTTATGCCTTTCACCATGCTTCCTGGCTTTGGCTTCCTCTCCTACCTTGGGGAGGTGAATCTCCTCTTCCTCTCTTTCTAACTTACTTTTTAAATAAACTCACTGGGTGCGGTGGCTCATGCCTATAATCCCAGCACTTTGGGAGGGCAAGGTGAGAGGATTGTCTGAGTCCACGGGTTCGAGACCAGCCTAGACAACTTGGCGAGACCTCATCTCTACAATAAATAAATAAAAAAAGAATTAGCCAGATGAGGTGGTGCATGCCTGTAGTTCCAGCAACTTGGAAGACTGAGGCGGAAGGATCACCTGAGCCCAGCAGGTCTAGGCTGCAGTGGCTGTGAGCATGCCACTGCACTCCAGCCTGAGAAACAGAGGGAGATTCCAACTCGAAAATAAAATAAAATAGATTATAAAGTATATTTTCTAATCTGAAAATATATATATTCTCATTTTGGTTTATTCAATCACAAAATATTTACCAAGCAATCATTTTGAATCAGGCCCTGTTCTGAGTGTGGGAAAACTGCACTGAGCAACTTAGCCCAAAATCACCACCCTCAGAGATTGTACATAAATCATACATGCCCCATTGTTAAAGCAAATATATAATGATCTCTAAGGTTTGCTCTGTTTTCTTCATTGCTATAACTGAGTTAATTTTTAACTGGAAAAAGAATTGGTGTAGGTGATGTCCAGGGTACTTTCCTCACCAATGTGGAATATAGTCAAGACAGCTAGACACTTCAGCACTGAATGATTTTTAAGTTTTCATGATTCTCTTCTTTATGGTTACCACTCCACAACAACAACTACATCTCATAGATTGGGAGAAGAGAGGGGTTTTCAAAACAACTTCATTGTTTTGAGTATAATTCTATGTCCTATAATCCCCAGAATTCGTTTTATTGTTCTAAGTGTCCTACTGAAGGAAAAAAACACAACTCTTTTTGTTTGTTTTAAACCAGATACTAAAAAACAATTCCTTGAAATAGTCTCAAACTAAAACCCCCCAAATTCTGCTTTACTACCTGCCTAAATCTACTAATTTGTACCTCCAATTCCCTTAAGAAGTTTTATTCAGCACAGTCATCATGCAGCTCCTATATTGGCAGGTGAGCATTTAGACTCCCCTTCAAGCCTCTCTCCTAGACCAATTTGGGCTTTTGTTTCCTGCTGAGTTCTTCAGCTAAAGCCTCACTGCATGTTTTCTGGCAGGGAATGCAATTCCAGCATTGGCAAGCTGGCTCAGTGGAAATTACTTGTGGTTCAACATATGGGAGTTGCATAGCATAGGTGCAGGCTTTGTAATCATTCCATTCATTGGTCTGAGCTGAACTTCTAATAGGAAATAGTAACGAGGCTGACTGAATCACTGCTGCTCTTCAAACAACCACTACATCTTACAGATTGGGAGAAGAGAGGTGTTTTCAAAACCACTCCATTGTTTTGAGTATGTGTCTGTGTCTTTTAATTCCCAGAATACATTTTTATTGTTTTAAGTGTCATACAAGGAAAAGAACACAAACTCCTTAAGACTAGCTACACCTGCTTTTCTAACAAGTTTCTACTTGTACTTGGCTGTTTGATAGGCAATATTTTTACCCTTCTGCTTCACCATATGTAAAGTGGAAATTTTTTTTTTATTTATGTTGCCCATTTTTGAGATCAGAGATAAACTAAGTAAAATCTCTAAAACTTAGTTGGCAAATATTAGGGGCTTAAAACACATATTAGTTACTTAAAAAATAGTTCTCTGCCTCTTCACTTTTGAATTTAAATAGTATTCATATATAATGGAGCAGATGTTTTAAAATGTCTCTTATTACATGCATTTTATGTCAAAAATAAAATAGTGAGAGATGGGAGGAGCCTCACATATTAGCTAGTCTCATGGTTTAATTTGTTTAAAGTACAGAGTATATTTTTAAGTGAGCATAGCTCATTTAATATACTGATATAAATAGATGAGAGATGAGCTTAGCTGGTTGAAGCAAGAGAGGACAATTAGAATTACATTTCCTCCCAAGAATGGACCCAGAAAGATTTCATTGAACTTCTTCCACTACAGGAAACCTAACTTGAAAACCATTAACCACATTTCCTATTTTTTAGATAAATTATTTTACAACTGGAGTAGATAAAAGACTTTCCTAAGTTCACATAGATACTAGTTAGGATTAGAATCAATTCAGGCATCCAATTCTGTGGCCAGAGTTTTTTATTCGGTCTATCTGTGTCATTCATTCAACGGATTCTTATTGAGGACAGACGACTATGCCAGGCCCTGTGCCAAGTTCTTGCAAGGATTAAGGATAATAAGTCTTAGCCCTGCCCTTGGGAGGTCAAGGAAATGGGAGGCATTTGTCCACACTACCAAATAAGTACAGGATGGAATAAGGGAAGTTCTGAGAGAAGCAGCACAAAATACAACAAGGAAGAGAGCAGAGTGACTTGTATTTTCTTGGAACATGAGATTGCAGAAGCCTAGAGTAATTGCTTTTAAAGAGTGCTTTTTAAAAATGGAATAATCACCAGGCAGAAATATAGAGAAAACATGCCAAGAGTAAGATAGAGGATGAACAAAGGCAAAGAATCAGGAAAGCATCTTCTAGGAATAGTGAATATTTCAAGTTTGCTGGACCATAATTACATAAGGGGAGTGGTGAGTAATAAGAATCTCATTCTGATTTTGTTCAAAGTTATGCAGGGTCTTGAATACCTGACCAAGAGGTCTGAAATTGATCCTGTAGGCAGTGAAGTGTCATTGAGAAAATATGAGGACTTGAATGGAATACAGGAGCTGTGTTTCTGGAAGATTGTTCTATACTAATGTGGAGCAAAATATGCATCTAACAACCTGAACATAATTTTGATGACTCTGTGATCTGTTTTAATGTGCGTTTCCTAAAAACTTTAATTTATTAGTAGTTCATACTTTTTTTTTCATACTTCCTATTTCCTATTCTCTCCATCAACTAATCACTAACTTCTTTTTTGTTTTTTGTTTTTTTGTTGGTTTTTGTTGTTGTTGTTGTTGTTGTTGTTGTTTGAGCCAGAGTCTTACTCTGTCGCCCAGGATGGAGTGTAGTGGCACACTCATGGCCACTGCAGCCTTGATCTGCTGGGCTCAGGCTATCCTTCCACCTCAGCCTTCCAAGTAACTGGAACTGCAGGCCTGTGCCACCAGGCCTGACTAATTTTTTGATGTATTGTAGAGAAAAGGTCTCACCAAGTTGCCCAGATTGGTCTCAAAACCCTGGGCTCAGGCAATCCTCTCTCCTCTGCCTTCCAAAGTGCTGAGATTACAGTCATGAGCCACCATGCTCAGCCACTAACATTTATTTTTTAAGTCTGAGAAAGAAACTACAATCTATGTAGTTCTTACTATCTAATATGAGTAATTTATTCCTTCATATCTATGAAGAATGTGAGATTTATAGCCCCAGGTTTCAAATAAGGAAACCAGTGATTAAATGCCTTGTCCAAAGTCACAAAGTTAGTAAGGAATAAAAGTGAGAGTCTAACTCAGTTCTGTATGATTCTAATACATATGCATCTTCTCTGTGTGACAGTTCCTAGAACAGACCAAGCAGTTAGAATCACAGTTTTATTAGGTAGTATCTGGAAGCTGAGAATGACCTGGGAGGTGGGAGTGCCAGAGTTTCTCTTGATAATGAAAGTGAACCTTACAGACTTAAATAGGAACATTCAACAGTGTTAGTCACTGAAGATTCACATACTTCAAATTCTATTGTAAGGTTGCTCTAAGACCTAGGATTAGGATAACACCAAAACAGTAGTCAAATGCAAGGAAGCCTTGAGAAAAACAGAAAATAATCTTCCTGGGACATACATGCAGGGAGACTAGCACCCTAATTGGTGAATGTGTTGAAAAGTTTGATGTTACTTAAGTCTGGACCACAGGGTTTCCTGTTTACATGGTCTGAGTTAGTCTGTTCAGGAAAGGGTTAATGCATGTAGCAGAGAAATGTCTACTTAGACTTAAACTCATCAAAAGAAAACAGAAATTTATGATCCAGTGCCACCTCTTCGTCTCACCTCTCCTGCAAACAAAATCTATATAGATAACTTGAAGCCTTGAAATGCAAAATTCATCCCTCCATTTAGAATATTCTCATCATAATAGCATAGAATACTCATAAAAGCAGGAATACTTATTTTGGTTATCTGACTTCAAATGTCAGCTCTCATACTTGTTAGTTAGATGATGTGGGGATTATTACTTAACTTCCTTAGTCCTCAGTTTCATCATCTGTAAAATGAAATACTAAAGGTATTTACTTCATAGAATAAAATTTTTAAAGTTTATATATGCAAAAGTGCTAAAAACAGTGACTGACACATAGCATGCATTATCTAAATATCTGCTACTATTTTATTATTATTAATTGTTGCCACTGATATTATTATTATCATCATTTTGTTGTATAACCTATATCCAGAATGCTGCTGCACAAAATAAGTACTAAATAATATTTGTTGAGTGAATGAATGGATTAATAAAATTCTATCAATATAACTTCCACCAAATTAATTTCTTCCAGAAATATAGTTAATATCTACCAAAGTAATATCAAACCACAAAGATCCCAGGATTGACTACTCACTGAGTCAAAACTAAGCATTCAGTAAATTAGGAGTCTTCGTTTTTAAGATGCAAAGTAAGAAGATACATATTTCTCAGAACTTTTATAGAACAATTAAATTGAAAGTGCTGTTTGGGGTCAGCAAATGCTACACTCTGCACAATACTTGAAGATTTTCTAAGATGACCAAAAACAGAAAAAAAAGGTATAGTATTAATTTAGCACTGTTAATTAGCAACAAAATTCTTAAAAACTTTATTCCTTTTGATCCAGTGATCCCACCTATGATATAAAAGGAATACACTCACAAAAGAAAAGCCTTATGCAAAAAGCTATTTACTTATTGGTTTAACAGTTAAAAAAACTAAATTAGCTTAAACATCTTAATATGGAAAAATGAAGAAATATATTGGCAAACATACCAAAAGGAATATTAGGTAGATGTTTTAAATGCCGTATGCTAAGAATGTTGGTCATGATATACAAAGTTCTTTTTTAAGAAGAATATCTATATCACCATGTGGGAATAATTGCCAAACTCCTGAAAAAAAAAAAGAAAGAATAAAACCACATATCTGGGATATGTTTTTCTTAATTAGAATCTATGAGTATGTATATAGAAGTTCTGTGAAACCTTTGAGTTTTATGCAAAAGTACATGTTTGTATGGGTAGTGTCTATAGTTTATGCCAAAATTCTGTCTATGCCCATGTTTATGTCTATGATCTCTCAAATTTTAAGCACCAATTTGCTTGGAAGCACCCTAAATTCAGATTGATGCACTCCAATATGTAAACTTTAAACTCCTATATCAAGAGAAGACAAAATATATCTGATAACAAATCTATAAGCATGCAACTCAAAGACATGCAGAGGTGGGCTAACAAGGCTCCTAGACAAAACCTGACCCATGGCCTGTTTTATTGTTGTTGCTGTTGTTTTATGGCCCATAAGAATGTCTTTTTACATTTTTAAAGAGTTGTGAAGGGAGAAAAAGGAAGAAGATATGAGACACAGAACATATGTGGCCTCTAAACTCTAAATATTTATTCTGTCCTTTTACAGAAAATGTACTACCTTCTGGGATAAGAACACTGTCAAGATGCAGAAGAAATTTGAGAGACAATCTCATGTCATTCCTCTACTATCTCCACCTAAAGTAAAATTTAACACTTTTTTTTTCTGGAGAATAGTTTAAATTTGTGAGTGGGGTGATCTCAAACAGAACTTTAGACACGACATTAAAAAGCCACTGAAAACTTAACTGTCTGAGTTGAATTTTTCTGACATAAAATCCATTGAATCTCAGTTTGGAAAATAGAAGGCAGATAATAAAAAATATTCATTATTTACACAAATGCAAATGTTTCCACCTACATCCAAATTGGATCTTTAGTGAAAACTTAGTAGAAACTTCATTGGCTAACAATATAAATACAGAAAGCTAGTGACTATGTAAATTGAAAAAATTTAGAATTGTATTCGTATTTAAATATTACAAAATTTAATGTGTGATATAGCAAGGAATCAAAGCCTAATAAAACATTTGAGACTATTTTGAAACTATAGTTCAATAGATCTCTATTTGTGCTTCTTCTCAATAATGAGGCTTGCCCTGGTTTTTGGGTCATGGTTTAGTTTGGCTCAAATAACTTATTTTGATAGGCCTTCACTGATTCACTCTTAATGAGACTTTCCTGTATTTGGCTAATGAAAGACCTTTGTAAAGCCTATGAGTTCTGCTCCACTTGTCAAATGTGACCAGAAGATTCCTAACTACTTGAAGAGGAAAAAGAACATGATTTGGCAGGAGAACTTGGCAGGTACTGCAGAGGTAGGCAATCTGGCAGAGCACTATGGAAACTTTTGAGACTTTTTAGACTGCCACAGACCCAGGGTTTTCCTGGAGTCTTTATTCATTTGTGAGTGATTCAGTGCAAGGAAGAATGGGTGCTTCATACCAAGTTCTCTCTCCATCAGTGTGAACTTGAGTTACTCACTTCACTCCTCTGGGCCTCAGTTTTATAAAACATACATTGAAGAGTGTGCAGTTGATGATTTAGTAATCTATAAAAACGCTAAAGAACTTTGTTGCTTGCACACAATAATGTTTTGAGAGTATCCCAGGCAAACTAGAATCCTGTTTCCTTGGCCTCACTTCAGGTCTGAGTTCTACCTCTTGGCCACCACACCCAGAGGTTCTACCTACACAGCAGTGCTGTGGTATTTCTTTAACAAATTATCTCTCCCCCCACAACTAATTCTGGATAATGCACTATCTGTCTCTCCTCCACACTGTCTATCCTCTTTACTTCACACCCATTCTCCATTTAGACATTTCCTGAATTTTTCTATAAATATTCTTTAAAAATGAAGTAGATCATTCATTCAGTCATTAAATCTAATATTTTTAAAATGCCACCAAAGTACACCAGTACCAGTTAACCAACATATATCTATGTCTTAATTGCTATGTTTTAGGCTTCTGAAGACTTAAGGTCTGTCCTAGTGGTGTCCTCAGGACCAGTGGTATCCCTGTCCATTGACTCAGGACCATTTTCAGTCACAGCAGATCAGATTCCCTATAGTTGGTGGAATTTCCTCACCTCGCATGAAATTATCATTATGGCAATTTTTTATGGAAATATTGAAACAATATTTCCGCATAAAATTGTAGGTTCTAAAAGTCAAAGGTCTTTTTTTCACATTGTTCTATACTTTCCTAAACTTCCTTCTTAAGTTTGTTCTGCTATTTCATTTGAACGTACATGTTGCTGGTGAACAAGTTAGCTTACATATCCAAGTACTTTGCTATGCATCTCCTTTTGAGCTACCCACAACCTAGCTGGGCCCTGAGAATTCTACTTCCACTTGTAACTCTGTCTCTAATGAATGACCCGCAAAGTCAGTTATCTTTTCCTACCTCATGTATTGTTCCAGATTTTTTTCTTCATCTTTATGTAAAACCCTGACCCAGTTGGAAATTGTACATTTACCTGCAAACAGATCACATGGAATAACGACTAAAGTTTATTTACTTTTAACTGGAGAGACACACTGGTTATCAGTTTTATCAGAAATTCAGATTAACAATCAAATATTTCTCTGTTGACACAAAGACAGGAACTCATAATCATTATACAAATAAGTTTGCTTAGAAAAACTTTAAAGTCAAAGAAATTCATAGGCTAACAACTTAATAAAGAAGGGTCTTAGAGGTCAAAATTTGGGAGTTAGATACTTCAATTTCAGATATTTAGCTACTCCAGGACCACCTGGGTTTATAAGATTCTGTCTCTCCACCTAGTCAAAGTGTACGAGCATTTGAAGGGCTGCCAGGTAGTTTGGAAAGGAGCCAAGCAGACAGCCAAAATGAGATTCCAGGCCAGGAAAAAGTATCAATCAGCTCAAACCAACCTGGCTGGTTTATGACATCTGAAAAGCTCCAAGGCTGATGGTCAGCAAACCAATTCTCAGATATGACCACCACATATTTTCTTACCTGAAAATTTGAGAGTTGGTGAAACTCCAACACTTTAAAAAAGCAACTTGCTCATTTTACATGTGATGGATTTTATGCATAGAGAGAAGAAATGATTTTTCCAATATCACAAAATCCATTTGTGGTAGAGAGCAATTAAAGTTCAAGTCACTGGTTTTCTCATTTGGTACTCTTTCTATTATGCAACTTTTTGATGGGTTGAATCAGAAATGTTAAAAACACAACCATGAAAGAAATCAAAATAAACTAATGACTAATTAAATAATGATAAGTAATATAAAATGTGTTATGTAAAAATATATATTGCATATATAGGTAAAATAAAAGCATATTCTATGCTACAATCTATGAATAAATAGTAATACATAAATTATTTAAAATAACAAATAGATTTTTATTGCAAAGATAATTAAGAATAGATATCAGATAAGTATTTGTAGGTGCTTATTTTATTCACTTACACAACAGGGCACACAATGAGAAATTATACACATTAAATCTATGAATCTAACTGATAATCATTGTGAATAATGGAATCTACTGATTTGCTTTTCCTGTAAAAATTTTTGGAATGTCTAATTGTTTTTTAAACTATATAGAAGTAGCCAGAGTTATTAACACATACTTTAGTTAGGTATACTAAGATGTTCTCTCAGGATCTAGAACTTAAACAGAATTTTGAAAAATGCAACCATTCCCGGTCCCAAAGACCTTAGTCTGGTGTGGGTGGAAACAGAGCATTGCAGTAAAAGGCAGTCATTGCTGAGAAAGTGTTGTGTATAGCATGTAGGATGTGAACAGCTCTGCCTGTACGTGTGAGAAAGATGACATCACAGCAAGAAACAGGTTTAATTATAACCTGACTTTCAAAATTCCAAAAGGAAAATACAATGAAGTACGTCTTTCCCAGAACACCCCAAAAGAAATAAAAGGCTCCACAATTGTTTGATTACCTGGCCCACCACAGTAGAATTCATTAAGGAAGGAGATAACTTCAATTAATAAACAAGAGAAGGAGCCTCTTCTTACTGAGAAATTTTTTCATGCTTCCCTTTTGGAAAGGATGGAGATGGTATTTGACCGTGTTTGTGTGTCTGTGAGGTGTACATGAGCTCTGTTACTGGCAATTATGATGTGGGAATTGACTCAGGGCATGCATAACTTTGTGTTCATAATCTCCCAGCAGCCTGATGAAGTAGAAAGAACAGAAGATCTAGATCCAGGCCAAGTTCTATTAAAATAGTAGTCTTTGACTTAATGTGTGATATCATGCTTGCCCAAGCTTTTGTTTCTTCATTCTTAACGTGAGGATGGTTGGGATACTTGCATAATGAACATTTGTATACCTAACCCTGAATTGTACCCCAAATCTTTAAAATAAAAAAAAAATAATTTAAGTGAGGATGATTGTTGTATTGCACAGTAGTTGACTAGGATCATATATTTAAGTCACTTGACATTAAATATTGGTGCTGCAACAATCATTAGCTTTTATGATTTCTTCTCTCACTTCTGGATCAATAAAATGACCCTCTCAGCAGCACATCTGCTCCTGGTCTCTTTATCCCCTACATGTCATAGTCACCATCACCAGCTCTTCTCAACCAATGCTTTGAATCTGGCATTTCACGGAATTAAAAAAGAGAGAGAGAGAAAGACAATTGCTAAATGGTCAAATGCTTGCCTTTACCTGTAGGACAAGGGGTGTAAACTCTTACCATAGCACTCAAGGCCCTGCCTATTCTGCCTCTTCATCTCATCTCCCATTCTTCCCATAAAAATCCTCAACTTCATCCAAGCCTACTTAGTGATATGTACAGATATACACGCAGCAGCCATGTATGTCACTTAGAATGCTCTTGCTTTTTCTCTAGTCCTTCAAATTCTATAAGTCTCTTGGAAGTCCAGTTTATTCACTAGCTCTTCTCTAAAACATTTCTAGGTAATTTTGGCTTACCCTGATAGCATCTTTTTTGAAACTATGGCATATATGGCCCATGCCACTAATTTATAGATTCTCTTTTATAGTCAAATATTTTTCAGGTTATTAATGTATGAAGCCGCTATGGTAGATGCCTTAAATAGCCCTGGGTTTTTCCATGTGTGAAAGTCTCTTTTCTCCAAATCGATGACAAATTTCTCAAGGGCAGGAAACAGTTATTAAATGTGTTTATATCATCCAAAGGCTGTCTGAAGTGGTGTGGTCTAGTGGGAAGAAATAAAACAGTATGCTCTTTAAAACAGGATGTGCTTGGGTTTTGAGCACACTGGTTATATTTAATTAAAATGATAATTAAAGTGGTATATATGAATGAGTGGATAAATACATGAATTTTCCCACCTCCAGCTTCTTGAGGATAAAATGTACTATAGGTCAATCATAAAAGGATAAGAATCTACTTCTTGCTTGTTCCAAGTTCATTACCTTTCCTTCCAGATGAGAGCAATAGCCTCAGAAGGAAAGCAAAAACCCAGATGGCAATTTACATCAGTAAAGTTTTGACAAGCTTGTGTGCTTACCACCTTTGTCAATTCCTAACATTGTGTAAAGTCACCTGAGCAATGGACTTGAAACACAATTGAAACAAACAGAGGTGATGGTGAATTTCTAGCCTGACTGCTCAGACACCTATTCTTTCTTGGCCTCACTTTGAAGTTCTGCAACAATAAGGCTGATGAAGGGATTCTTTTATTCTCCCCATGCCTCAGGAAACCTATCATAATACCTCCCACATTCTGTGCCTTTTCAGAATTCTCCTAAGAAAAGCAAATACACACACACACACACACACACACACAGACACACACACACACATGCCCCTAGAGTTCTCCATAACTGTGTGGGCCTTTCATTTCACAGTCCTCTTGAAAGTGTTATTTGTGAAGCTTAAAATATGTGAGCTTGGAGGGGGAGGAGACAAGTACTCAGGAGAAAATAACACACTAGAATAAGCCACATCACATTGTTTCTTCTGGGACACATTTTGTTCTGGGAAAATGTCCTAATAACCTCTGATTTCAATGTTACTGCATATCACAGCACTGTGCCTGAAAAACTACAATGACATTTTATATGGTGATATTGTAGTAAATAATAGCTCCTCAGTACCATAAGCAGCATATTGACGTGCAACACCTATTAGAAATAGTGAGCATTGAATATGTAATCTATCAAACAGCTCTGCATACAGGATTAGTTTCATGGCAAGGGAGGGGGCAATTTCACATACCAAGGTGGGATACAAATTTTAGCACATTGTCAGCTGCTTCTTTTATTCCAAAGTGAAAAAAATATAATAAGTGCAGCCACTTAGGGAGAGAGCGCTACATAATATACAATGTACAGGCTGGAGTCTCAAAAACCAAATGTCAGTAGAGGCTCCTTGATGCATGGGTTCCACACCTTTGTACAAATCACTTAGCTTCTCTGTGCTCCAGTTTTCTAATTTTTAAAATAGATAAAATAACAGATACTTTGCATGACTTTCTTTCTTCAGTGAATATTAAAAATAATAAATATATATAGCCCCTGAAATATACTAAACAATTAGTGGTCATTACTATTGTGGTCATAATCACTATGAACACGATGAACAAATGTGCAGCATTATACAGAACGGCTGCCACTACATTCCTTTTTCACTGACATTAAATCATCTACCCTCACACACAGGGAGAGCAAGAATAATCCCTAACAGTTTTCCAGCTACTGAGTATACTTTGGTTTTCCCTGAAGTTTGCTGATAAGATAACAGCAAAGCATGAAAACCACATAAGCTATCAGGCTCTATGTGCTGAGAGAATTCATGAGCTCCTAAAAAAAAGCGGGGGTGGGGGGATTTCTTACTTTATAGGCAATTTTGCTTTAACCACCAATGCAGTACCCTACAACCAAAACACCAGACTCCTGGCCAGCCATCAGACACTCAAATTTGTTTCTTAGTGTTTATATTAGTTTTCTGTTGCCACTATAACAAATTGCCACTAACTTAGTGACTTCAAACAACACAGATTTTCATCATACAGTCCTTTCAGTCAGAAGTCTGACATGGTCTCACTGGGCTAAAATCAAAGTGTCAGCAGGGCTACATTACTTCTGGAGGCTATAGGGAAGAATTCATTCCCTTGCCTTTTATGGTTTCTAAAAGCCGTGTACATTCTTTGACTCATGGTCCTCTTCCTCCATTTTCAAAACTAGTAGCCCAAATTTTGTCATCACAGTTTTTTCTCTGACCCCCCTTTTCTGCCGCCTTCTGCTTTTAAGGACACTTCTGATCTCCTTGAGTTTACCAAGATAATCTCCTTCTTTTAAGGTCAGCTGATTAGCAACCTTAATTGCATGAGCTACCTTAATTATTCTTTTCATGTAAGATTGCATATCCATAGCCCCCAAGGATTAGGATGTGGGCATCTTTGGGATGGCCATGGTTCTGCCTACCATTGTTTGGCTTTAGATTTTTTCTCCTTATTTCTCCAAGAACATAAACAACTGTAATGAAACAAGTTTTGCCATCAGCGAGAAGGCAATCTAAACATTTTTTGAGTGCCTAATGTGTCAGTCACTTCAAATGTATTAACTCATTTAGTGTTCAGGACAATAAATAACTTTTGGTGGGCTTGTAAAAGGACCTGCTTGTTTACCCCTTCCTATTTCCATAGTAAGAAAAATTGTGCCTCTTATTATAATATTTCCTATTATGTACCCTCATTGCATCACATATAGATTCTGAGAACCTAAGGACAAAAAAGAAAGTTCTATGAGAGAATAGAAACCAGATAGGAGGTCAGAAATGTGCTATATCACCTTTCATATTTATTGATCAACATATATTTACCTTTCCTATGGCAAGTACATCAACTTATGCATTGTATTACTTAGCTCTTACAAATACTCTCTGTGGAAATATTGCCTGCATATTAAAGAGATAAAAATTATTTCAGAAGTTAGGGAAAATGTTCAAGGGTGCATACTAGAAACTGGAAAAACTGTCACTTGAATCCAGTTTGCCTGACTTGAAAACACATGTGCTAAACCATGACATAAACTGTCTCCCATATGACGAGTCATACAGCATCTATTGAGAAATAAAGTTTGAAAGTACTTTTAACTCAATCTAAAACAACAAATTTAAGGCACATCAGAATCTGTGTATAGCCTCCAATGATGATTTTTTTTTTTCAAGACAGAAAGCATACAGTTGGACAGGTAAATATACTATACTTACTGAGGAAAAACAGGGGTCCTTACCCAGCTTAGGGGAAGAAGTATATATTTGGAAAGAGTTGGTAACTGAAACCTGGAGAAGGTGGAAGGACAGGTATTTAAATTGAGAACATCATGCATAAGATACAGAAGATGTCAACTTCCAGAGACCATACAAGGAACTATAATGTTAGTACTAAAGGTACATAAAATATGAGAAAGAAAATGAAATAGATAAGTGAACAGAGACCAAAACACTTCAGTCTTTTGATAACCTGCTAGGATTTGAAAGATTCTGAGCAGAGAATTAACCTGACAAGATTTGTACTTAAAAAGAAAAGTCTGGGCCCGGCACAGTGGCTAACCTCTATAATTCCAGAGCTTTGGGAGGATGAGGTGGGAAGATTACTTGGGGTCAGGATTTTGAGAACAGCCTGAGAAACATGAATTGACCCTGTCTGTGCAAAAAAAAAAAAAATTTTAAGTCAGGTATGGTGGCATACACCTGTAGTCCCAGCTGCTTGGGAAGCTAGGGTAGGAGGATGGTTTGAGCCCAGGAGTTTGAGGCTGCAGTGAGCTATGACTGAGCCATTGAATTTCAGTCTAGGCAATGAAGTGAGACCCTGTTTCTATTACCTAAATAAATAAATAGAAGGATGTTTGGCAATTGCAATTGAGGAGGGTTGAGGCTAGGCACCAGGTAGAGACCTGTCAGGCTAATGCAAGAGCCTAGAGAAGAAATATGAAAGTTTTGAGCCAAGCCTAGTTGGTAATGATGAGAAAAGGGGCCAAATTAGGAAACATTCAGGGAATTTTAGAATTTCAGCCCCTGAGTCAAACTGGTCTCCTCCTGAGACCGTGGGACTATGCTGTTCCCTGAATAAGAGGAATTTCTGTGAGCAGCTTGGTGCCTGTGGTGAGGCACATGGAGGTGACCCCAGAGGTTCCCTTTTTCTCTGAGACTCAATTGAATTGCTTTGAAGTGTCAAACCTCCTCCGGAGAGGCTTTATTTAGAGCCTTTCTGACTTTGCAGCCATCCTAAGCCTTTCTGGAAGAGATTATATTTTCTAGCTGAAGTCAGTGAGAGATGTTTATGTCAGATCCATGGTGGAAATTTTGGGTAATGTTCCCAATCTCTCACTAGATTACACACAATTTACACTGTGTTTCTTACTTGTTTATTTAGGGAGTAAAACTTCTAGGGTAGTCCTGTTATAGGAAGAGATGGAGAGGGCACACAAGTCCTACCTATGTCTTCACTTTTCCTCACTAATAGCTTGACAGTGCTTCACTCTTGGACAAAGATTTATTAGGAACAAAAAGATAAACTTTTCCTTTCTTCAGTTAAATAATAGTGCAAACCTACCATTTAACAATTTCTCTGAACACCCATTTATTTAATTATTGCTTAACTGTGCTATACATATCTGTTGAGTAACTTACTTATTGAACAAACACGTTTTGGGTCCTTGGGTGATTCAAGTTTTAGCAGTTACATGGCTCCACTGTATCCTTACATGTATCTTCACATGTATCTTCAGTTCTTTGTCTATAAATCAGGGATAACATGAACTAATGTAGCAAGCACATTTCGGGCAGACATGGTTAACCAGCAATGCACCAAAAGCTATGACAATGAGTAGGTGAGGTTTGGAAGAAAATGTTTAGTTTAAATATTATTGTATAGGAGGAGGGTCATGACATCAGTTTTCTGCTAGAACAGTTCATTTCTATCTAAAAGAAGAACCCCCCTTCCTTCAGGCACAGAAGCATAAGCAGCATGTTGTGGTGTATTGCAGAGATGAATATTCAAAGAAGAGGTGGGGAGCTGAGGGACTTTGCAAATTCTGACACTTCATCCTCAAGATAATAAATTGAGTGGATTCTGAAAGAGTTGATCCTTTAAGATGTATCCTGAGGCCGGGCTCGGTGGCTCAGCCTGAAATCCCGCGCTTTGGGAGGCCGAGGTGAGTGGATTGCCTGAGCCTGTGGGTTCGAGACCCGCCTGGGCAACTTGGCGAGACCTCATTTCTACAATAAATCAAAAAATTAGCCGGGTGTGGTAGCGCACGCCTGTAGTTCCAGCTACTTGGAAGGCTGAGGCGGAAGGATCACCGGAGCCCAGCAGGTCGAGGCTGCGGTGGCCGGGAGCAGCCACTGCACTCCAGTCTGGGTGACAGAGTG
>CAUYQG010009061.1:0-26372 GCA_963574415.1 Tarsius wallacei
CAGGGCCCAGGCTGCCTCACAAGCTTTGTGATCCTGTTCCCACTAGTATGTCCCATATGTACGAGGCCTTTAAAGATGGAATGCTAGCTGGGCTTGGTGACTCAGCCTGTAATCCTGTACCTTGGGAGGCTGAGGTGAGTGTATTGCCTGAGCCCGCGGGTTTGAGACCCGCCTGGGCAACTTGGCGAGACCTCATCTCTACGATAAATCAAAAATCAGCCGGGCATGGTAGCGTGTGCCTGTAATTCCGGCTACTAGGAAGGCTGAGGCAGAAGGATTGCTGGAGCCCAGCAGGTCGGGGCTGCGGTGGCCGGGAGCAGCCACTGCACTCCAGTCTGGGCGACAGAGTGAGACTCCAACTCAAAAAATAAATAAATAAATAAATAAATAAAGATGGAATGCTTTAGACATCTACTATGAGGACACTTTTGGTTCTTGGCTACAGGAGAATTTTTAGTGTCTAGTATTTCTAGTTCCTCAATTTTGGAATAGCTAATATTTTGCTGTTGAGAACATCTTCCTCCTTACAGGTGATAGTATTAGTTGAGGACACCCCAAAAAACAAAGATTGACTATAGAATAATTTGTACAAATGTGCACTATATTTTGGATATTGTTCAAAATTTTTGCCATATAAATTGATTTTAAAAAGAATTTTTGTTCTAGGCTGTTGTAAATAACTTATATCACAGAGTCTATTTAGTATCCTCTGCTTTTCATAGCCATCAGGTATTGATTTTAAAGCAGGTATTGATTTATATAATAAAAATGCCAAGGCCTTCCATCTTATCCTCACACCTTCTGACCACAGACGCCCCATGTTCCTGTACTCACTTCTGACTCATTTTCACAGATGCTCTCCAAGTTGGGCTTTGCGGAATGCTTCTCATGCTTATAAACAGACACAACTGCTTAAAAGGGGCACCACATGGATTGCTTCAAAAATAAAGCCATTTTTTTCTCTACTTTGTCAGACTCTGTCTGCACCTCACCTAGGGTTTACCACAGTGTCCTAGAGCTGAGAATTGAACTTGAGTTTGGGCTTCAGTTTTGATTCTCATGGTTTGTGTCACCTAGAGTAAGTTATTAAATTTAAGTGTTACTTGGTTTACACGTAAACTAGGGAATAATAATAATAGTAATAACAAAGGTGATTTGATTGGATGAAAATTGGCTAATGCATGAATGATGCTGGCACTTAATGATACATAATGGCATGTGATCAATAGATGCTGGCCATTTTGTTGTTACTGTCTTTCCAACTCCTTCTCAAAGAAAACATGCCATTCTTAGTTCCTCACCTATACCCACTGCCCCGGTTCCCAGAACCAATCTTGATGTAGACCGGAGCTAAGTTGAGTGGATTTTACCTAGACTTTTGGGAGTAACAATCCATTCCTTCATTCTTCTTTTTCCCTTTTCTCACTTCCTTCTTCCCCCCGCTTTCCTTCTTTCGCCTTCCCTTCCCCCTTTGTCTCCTTCCCCTCCCCCTGCTTCTTTCCATTCCCCTATTTTTCTCCTCCTTTTTTTTTTTTTTCCAAAAAAGCATTTATTAAGGATCTATTGTATTATCAGCCATGTACTATCATAGGCATTGGGAACAGAAGGATGATAAAAGGGTGCCATCCCTTGTGAGGATCCAGTGAATTGATATTTCTGAGTTGCTTTAGAATGGCCTGACTCATAGTGCTGTAGAAGTGTCTGCTACATAAACTGAACAATAAACCTGTCTTCCGTCTCCTTCCCAATGCCTGGTCCTAACCCTTGCCTATCTGGTGATCAATCCTGGTTCCACCCTCGGGTTCTCATGCCTGTTGTGATGACAAGCCTAGTGGCTACCTGGATCATTTCAGGACTGAGGTCCCGCCCTGCTGTTGCCCACTCTTTTTCTTGTGGGGTGGGGTAGGGGTGAGGAGAAGGTATCAGAGCATCAGGCCAGGCAGCCCACCCAGCTTGGCAGTTTCCTGCTGCTAGAGTTGTTCAATGCCATCCCCACTTGGACCTGACCTAAACTGCATCTTGTCTGTGCTTTTGCTTCCTACACTATGCCTCTTGAATTCATACTGTTTTTCATTGGGCCTTTCTGGGACAAATATGTCTCATTTTCTACATAGAGCTTTGGAGTATCATCTTTACCTACCAGATGAGCCTTCTACACTGGACCAGCAGTGCACACCAGGCCTGCCTCTGACCCCCAGAACCTAGTCTCATCGCTCCCACTGCAGCCACTCAGCAAGCACATCCTGCTCCGTCAGAGAGGCATGGGCCTGAGTGCCCTTCATCAGTCTTCATTTTTAATCAATGATTTAAAGGATGTCTAACTCTTAATCAATATGTGAATATGTGAATGAATAAAGAGAGGCTGCCCAGACATTTTTAGGAATAACTGATAGCTGAGGACAGATGAGGTCAAAGCCATGGTAGTTATGTCTGACTGTGACCTGCAGGTAGCTCCTCAGAGAAGAGGATCCACTGACTAATCTTTAAGAACAGTTTTTTAAAATTTTAATATGAACATTATCATTATTATTGTTGTTGTTGTTGCTATTTTGAATTGGGGTCTCATTCTGCCACCCAGGCTCAACCTCCTGGGCTCAGGTAATCATCTCACTTAAGCCTCCCAGGTAGTTGGGATTACAGGTGCATGTCGCCACATCCAGCTAATTTATTTTTATTTTATTTTTGTAGACATGAGGACTCACTACGTTGCCCAAGTTGGCCTCTAACTCCTGGGCTCACACAATTCTCCTGCCTCGGCTTCTCAAAGTGCTGAGATTACAGCCCTGGGCCACCATGCCGAGTTGCATTAAGAAAATTTTATTTTAGAGTAGTTATAGGTTTACAAAAAACTTGAGAATATAGTACAAGAGGATTTCCTTATGCCTGAGTATTATATCATCCTATTGTGAATATTTTACATTAGCATGGCATGTTTTTTCCCAGTTAATGAGCTCAGGAATACATCGTTATTAGCTAAAGCCCATACTTCATTCTGATCTTAGTTTTTACCCCATGTCCTTGTTCTTGCTGGGGTCCTATCCGAGATACCATACTACATTTACGTGTCTTGTCTCAGACTCTTCTTGGCCCTGACAGTCTTCCAGACTTTCCTTGTTCTTATGATCTTGACAGCTTTGAGGAGCACAAGTCAGATGTTTTGTGGAATATCTCTCCATGGAGATTCGGTTGATGTTTTTCTAATGATTAGACTGGGTTTATGGCTTCCAGAAGACCACATAGTCAGTGTCTGTCTCATCAAATCATGTTAAGGGTACATATATAGACCTGATTTACAACTGATAATATTAAGTTTGATCACCTGGCTACAGTAGCATTTATTAGGTTTCCCATTGTAAAGATACTCTTTTTCCACATCATCCTCTCTGGAAGGAAGTCAGTATACACAGGCTACTCTAAGGAATGAGGAGTTATCCTGACCTCTCTGAGCTGGTGTATCTACCTAAATTATTCACAATTATGCTGCATGAATTTGTTGATTCTCCGCAATTTATTACTTTTGTAATTCAATCATTTACTATGTACACAAGGAATCAATGGTATTTTATAGAACATTGGGCTATATTGCCTGTATGACAGTACATTATTTTGTTGCTCAAATTGCCCCACCTTTGATTGAGACATTGGGAAATCTTTTGTTTGAGCACTATGTGCCTTTGGCATAATCTCATCATGTGTGGTGGGTCCAGGACACACTACCCCAAAATGTGACCTGGAACTTGAGAAGGCAGACATGGAAGGCCATGCTCACATTCCCCTGTCCCTTTTCCCCTGAAGCAGATTGTCAAACCTTCATCCGGGGCACTCTCCCCAAACTTGGTAGAAAGAAACATCCTCATCCTCAAAGACCCCAAAACACCAAGAAGAACCTGAGTCTTGCTAAGGTCCTCCCAGTTCATTGCCATTATATCATAGCTCTTTCATCTAATTGTTCTTCCTCACAAATGTCCCTCTTCATCAAACATAAGCGTACAAGGACACAGGTGTCCCTATTTCTGTGGGTCTTCTTCCGAAGTCTGAAGTCTGTCTCCTGTGCCATGTCAAACTTCTTATTTTTTGTATGTGCTTTCCTCTTGTTAATCTGTCTTTTGTTACAGGGGCCTCAGCCATGAACCTTTCAAGGAATGAGAAGAAAATACTACTCACGTGTGTGTGTGTATGTGTGTATGAACATGCATGTGTGTGTTGATCACTTCACTGTTCCATGTTCATCATGTGTATTTTCTTTCCCAGCCCTAGACCCAGCCATTTCTTTGGGAAGCCCTTCCTAAAAGGCAGGATGGTGTTAAAACCAATATACAGGCACTGCATGTGTCCAGTGCTGTTGGGTATAGTAGCTTCTGCGTCATTCCCTTTAGGTCAACAACGAGGGAGACTAAGGTTAGACTCAGCAGTTGCAAGGGAGAAATGGACAGACTTTTGACCCCTTGGCAGAGGAGTGAAGGAGGAGTGAGAGATAGGCAGTAACAAGTAAAGAATGGGCCAGAGGAAATGAGAGCCACAGGCCGAGTGTAGGTGGTCACCCAGAGGCATATCTGTAGTCAAGGCCAGAGACTCAGTGACAAGGGGGAATGTCAGACATAGGACAGGGACAGATGACTGGTTAAGGAGCTGAACTAATTTATCTGGAAAATATCAAAGCAGCAAGATTTTGTTACGGTTTTCATTAATATTTTGTGAGGAAACATGACAAATTAAAAATATCAAAAGCAATTATGCATAAGCTACTTGATAACTGTCTTTACCTTTACTTTTTTTGGTAATAACCTTCAGAAGAGCTTCCAAATACATGTCATGATGGTATTTAGATGGTGCACTTGAGCTTCTCAGAGCACGAACACTGTTTCCCATCTTACCCCTCAGAACCGTCCTGTGAACTGAGATCAGTGTTATTCGCCTCTATTTTATAATAAGGGGTTCAGGAACAGAATGTGAGTGCTCACTCCCCTCCTTTCTAGCAGTGGAGATAAGACTAAAAGCTGGGCATCCCTATTCTCAAGCTTATGTCCTTCCACTGCCTACCCCAGGACTTCTCAAGGCAGGACTCCTGACATTTCAGGTCATTCCACGATTTGTGGTGGGAGTTGTCCTGTCTGTCCTGTCCTAGGACTGCAAAGTGTTACACAGCATCTCTGGCCTCTATCACCCAGTTGTCAGGAGCACACCTCTTTCCCCTAAGCTGTGACAACAAAAATGTCTCTAGACACGGCCAAAGGGTCCCAGGAAAGCAGACTTGCTCCTATTAGAGAACCACTAGCTTAGCTCAGCCTCCACTTCTAAGCAATGAAGACACAGACGCTTCCTCCCAGACTTCGGCAATGTAGATATCAAATGCTTACATATTTTAAGTCCACATTTTACTGTAGTGTTTTAGAAGTACGTTCTGGCTGATCATGTCAGTCACTAAGTTTCAGGATGTGGTTGTTTAAGACAGAGGGCATCATCTACAGCAGTAATTTTATATAGACATCACAAAAGTGCCAATGTTAGGATTATGCATTAGGATAGAATAAAGTTAAGTCAAAATAGAGCACATAGATGTTAGGATCTCAGTCAAGATCAAATCCATTGGGTGGGGAGGCATTGTTCTCTGGGGTCCTTTTAATTGTATTTCTGAACGCATGACATAAATTTTACTGTAGAATTACTGGTTAAACATTTGACAGAGGTAAAGAAATGATTGAAATATATTTTTTAATTAACTCTAATTTGCACATTTCAGATTTTACTCTTCCATGCTCTCTTTTAATCTCACACATTTACATATATGATTTTTTACATAACAGTAATCATAGGGTATAATTTGCATCCTTTTTTTAACATAACATTATAACGTAAACATTTTTCCTGTTGCTACATAATGTCCATAATTATCATGTTAATGACTCCATAATATCCTATGTAATTGGTAAACCATAATCCATTTAGCCATTCTCCTATTGCTGTGTATTCAGGTTGTTTTGGCTATCATAAATAACACTGCAACAATTGTCTTTATGATTATTAAATTATATGACTTTTGGAGACAGATTCACAGGAATGAAATTACTGAGTCAGGGTTATAACCATTTTAGTGGCTCATGAAATGTAATGCCAAATTGCTTTCCAAAGGGATTTCCACTGCCAGCAGAAATATATGTTTGCATCAGTTATATGACATCCTTGCCAGAATCGGGCATTTTAGTCTTTTTTTCCATGTTTTATCATTTAATCGTTGCAAAATTCATTTTGGGTCATCTGTTGTTAATGTCAATGATCTAGCGTATTGGGAGAAAGAACAAAATGCACTGGGTGCTCACACATGCCATGCTTGTGCTAGACCTGCCTCCATTGCCTAAAATATCGCCCCTGCCTCTGCCTCCCTGCCCCAGTGTCTCTCAGGATCCTTACCATATTTCTCTTTTCTTCATGACACAAGTGTCTGAGATTATCTTATAAATTTATGTTCGTTTTTATTTCTCTGAAATGAACACCTGCTGGAGGCAGGATCTTTGTTCTGTGCACGGCTCTCTGGTTGGTGTCTGGGACTGAGCCTGGCACATAGCAGGGTCTGGTTAAACATTGTTCAGTGAGTAGATGAAGGGCTGAGATGATCACTTTCATTCTGAAGGATAGCCACTGGGTCTGTCTGTAGGTGTCGGGTGCTGGCTTTCCTTTTCTGGTATCTCCCCACGCTCCTGCATTCTGGTATGGTCATGTGGCTTACTTTGACCAATGGCAGCTGAGCAGAAGCCATGTGCGTTTTTCTGGGATGGAACATGTAGGAGCCAGGCACGTGTCATCCTGGGCCTCTTCTCTCTGCCACTGTTAGTGCCTATGGTCCAAATAGTGTCTCCTCTGCTTGCCTGGATCTCCATTTAGGATGGCTATTAAAAAGATATTTTAGTCTTCATCTATTCTTGCTAGTCTAACCTGATTGGGAAAGAGATCAGTAGGTTTAAATAATATGGTCTAAATCACAGAGCTGGCCAGGCATGGTGCCTCACACCTGTAATGCCAGCACTGGGGGAAGCCGAGGCAGAAGGATTGCTTGGGCCTAGGGATTCAAGATCAGCCTGGTCAATATAGTGAGACCTCAACTCTTAAAAAAAAAACATCAGCCAGGTATGGTGGTACACACCTGTAGTCCCAGCTACTCAAGAGGCTGAGGTAGAAGAATCGCCTAGGCTCAGGAGGTTGAGGCTGTGGTAAGCTGTGATCATGCCACTGCACTCCAGCCTGGGTGACAGAGTGAGACTCCAATAAAAAACGAAGAAACAACAACCAAAAAACTCCCACAGAGCTGGCATCAGAGAAGCCAAGATTCAAACCTGGTTTTATCTTTGCCTTTTCTGGTATTCCAGAATACCACAGGAGATAAATAGGAGTTTTCATATGCTAGGGCACACAAACTGGGTGGCATGGATAACCGAAATGTATATACCTCTGTTCTGGAGGCCAGAAATTCAAAATTGAGGTTTGGGCAAGTCAATACCTTCCAAGGGCCACAAGAGGACCTGTGCCGTACCTGCCACCCAGTATTTCGGGTCCGTAGCCATCCCATTCCCTGGCTCGCAAAGTAAGGCCCAGCCTGGCCTTCGTCACACGGCATTCTCCCTGTGCACATGGGTGTGCATCTGAGTGTCCCCTTTTCATAAGGACACCACCCACACTGGAGTAAAGCCCACCCCGCTACAGTATACCTTTGTCTTGACTGATTATATCTGCAACTACCCTCTGTCCAATTCAGGTCACATCCTGAGGTGCTGAGGGTTAGGACTTAAGCATATTAATTTTAGGGAAGCACATTTAACATATAATAGTGAAAGCAGAAGTGCTTGCTTGGTCTATTACCCAGAATAAAATTGTATATATATAATATTTCTATATATTTCTATAAATACCCTACTTCAAGATACATATATATATATATCCTATTTTATATATATCCCATTTCAAGACATACTTGCAACAAATATATAATCATAATCCCACTTATGATGATCAGATGACTTTAATTTGAACTACAGAGGGACATCTGAAATCAGAAACCTATATATAGAAATAGATATAGAAATAGATATGGAAATAATTTGTATGGTTTATATACACATGTGCTCCCACACATGTAAATATACACTAAAATTTAAAAGTAAATACCATGAGTTTATACCAGGATATAAACAGTATAAGTACTTCTATGTCAGCATGTAGGTCAACCTGGATGGAAGAACATTTTGCTATTATTGCTTTTGTTATCCTTACAATATTTCTGGAAAGCTGTTGAGTTAGAGAGCACCAGCAATAATGAAAAAAAGAGAGATTTGAAAAATAACAGTATTATTTTTTAAACTATATATTGTTAAAGTGAACAGTGTTAGCATTTCAATTAACAGTGGCCCAGCCATTATGTCTGTATGTCTTCAATATTTCAAGACTGGAACCAAGTACTCAGATGAAATAGAAAGGCATTTGAAATGGCATGGGCCTGGTCCCAGATGCTGTCACCATATGTTTTATGAATTTCCCACTTAGATAGCAAGTCCACGTCATTTGACTTATTGGGCATATTATACAAGTTGTTCTCCTACAACACAAAGCTCGGAGTCATAAATAAAGCCAGCTAGCTAAGACAGCTGGAAATTTTCATAGCATTGAAGTTTCACATTCAATCATTGCCACTTAGGATCCCAAAGGTTTAAATTTTATTTATAGTAAAACTGTTGGAACACTGAGCCATATGCTAAAATCATTCTCTAAGAGAAAAAACACAATTATTTGACATCTATTTAGGCTCCTTCAGATTATGCTTCAAAATGACATCTGAAAATCTCATGTTTTACTTTTTTTACTTTTAGTAGTGAGAAAAATTATGCCCTACTTCAACATATATTCACCTACAGCAAATATACAATTATAACCGCACTTCTGATGATGGAATGACTTTAATGGAACCAAAGAAAGCCATCTGAAATCAAAGGGACAGCACAGAGTAACGACCAGAAAAACACCTATTACAAAGTCCATGCATTCTATATTATAAGAGAGAGACAGAATACATTTCAGCCCAATCAACTTCATCTTAAATAGAATAGCACTATCGTTATTAGTATTATGTTGGCATCCTTTAGATGAAAATTTAAGACAGTAGATGGCTGTCATGGACTGAATTGTGTTTTCCCACCCAAGTTTGCATGTTGAAGCTCAAATCCCCAATGTAACTGGATTTGGAGTTTAGGGAAGCAACTCAGCTTGAATAAATCCTATAGAACCAGTGTCCTTATAAAAAGAGGACACGACATCATACATCTCCCGTTCCATGGGTGCATGGAGCAAGCAGCTGTCTGCAAGGCAAGGAGGGAGCCCTCCCAGAACACCAACCCGCTCAGGCCTTGGTCTTGGACTGCTGTCTCCAGAAAAGTGCAACATACATTTCTGCTGTCTAAGTCATTCCACCTGTGGCATTCTTTCACGGCAGCCTATGCTGACAAATAAAACAGCAGACTGGAAGTCCTTGAGAGAGTTTCTAGGAGACATTGTCTTCAAGATAAGAAATAATGAGAATTAACAGCAGGGGGCAGAGAAAGCCATAGAAAGGTAAACAGAGAAAAAAACCAGTTTCTGAGATTCTTCAGATCAAGGAAATAAACTCTCCTCTATAGCTTTATGTAACTAACTCTCCAGAATTTTACTTATTAGAGCACCCAACAATGATGCATGTTCAAAAGGCTTGGTGGGTGAAATTATGTATATGCATGTGCTGTAAGCAAGATGATTTTAAAAGAGTTTTTAGAATATCAAGCACAATTAATTTTGAAAAAATTCACTTTTCCTTTGAATAGCAGAGGTGACATTCTAATACAAATACTTTTCTATCCATTGATAAGACCGATATTTTTATATTTGGCCATAGAAAAATAAGGGACCAAATAGCCACAATAAAAATGAATCTAATAACTAAGTTATGACACTACTAGGCTTTTATTGCTTATGTTAACATAAAGTATAGACAATATTTCTTTTAAAAATAAAGCTTACATATATATGGGTTTTATGCATATATAGGGATATAGATATCAGTATAAATGTATTCTTATATATACATACAGACAGTCAGTCCCTACTTTGTATAGTATTGTGGGACCGAAATAATGACCATGCAAAATAATTTTAATAAGCAATGGAAGAAGTTATAATTAATTTGCTACATTCAAACATTTTTTGTGAAACCATTAAAAACTCTTACTGTTTTAAGTGTATAGAAAAATGAAAATAAAAGGCCAAGCTAACATTTTTTCCATACCCTGTGATTTAAAATAGAAACATTGAGAATTAAATGTTCTCTTTCTTTGTAAACATTTTATCAAGAGCAGTTGTGCTATGGACTGGATGTATGTGTTTCCCACAAACTTATGTTGATGCACTAATCCGCAGTGTGATGGTTTTTGAAGGTGGGGCTTTTGGGTAGTCATTAGTGTTAGATCAGGTCATGAGAGTGGGGCGCTCATGGTGCAATTAGTGTTCTTACACAAAGAGGAAGAGGCCAGAGTTTGTTCCCTCCCTCTCCCCTTCCTCCTTCTCTCCCTTCCTCTGTCCCTGTCCCTTCCTTTCTCCCTCCCTCTTCTTCTCCTTTTCCCGCTGCTCCCTGTCTCCTTCATTGGTCTGCAAGCCAGCAAGAAGGCCCTCACCAGAATTCGACCATGGTAGCTTGTACACTGAATTCAGATGTCTTAGTCTCCAGGACTGTGAGAAATACGTGCACCACACACATATGCTGGTCCCATAAGATTATGCTACCATATTTTTTACTGTGACCTTTTTCTGTGTCACACAGATGCACAAATACTATCATGTGAGTTGCCTACAGTACTCAGTTCAGCCACATGCTGTGCAGGTTTGCAACCAGGAGCAATAGGCTACACCTTGGAACCGGAGCATGTAGTAGGTCATACCTTCTGTGTTGTGCAAGTCACGCTGTGAGGTTTGCACAAGGACAAAATTGCCTAACAATACATTTCTTAGAACGTATTCCCATTGTGAAGTGGTGCATGACTATATTTAAGCCACTCGGTCTGGGGTATGTTGTCATTGCAGCACAAGCTAAGATAAGTTTGATCAGTGTTTGCCACCAGCTTTTTGTCCTATAACTAAGGAAAGTTTGGATCAGCTACTAATATTGTATCCTTTGCACTTTCGATGTTGCGAAGTATCTCCAAGAACTCCTTTAATGTGACAATTCTTGTCAGAGTCTCTCCCTCTAAGACATCGTCATCTTTTTCATCACAAACTTTTTCCTTATGTATTATTGATAAACTCACTTTCGCTGTCTCTCTGGTTGAGTTTCCAGAGACTCTTGGACACCAGTGGCAGTGTCCACACTTTCGAGGTTAGCTATGTTTGTATAACTCTACTATGCCAATCAAATTTCATTTTTAGAATTATCACCTTTTTGTCTTTGCTGCAGCTCCATCTTTGTTGACCAGATCCTGTTAAAATTATGCATTTCTATGAAATGTCACATGGAAGTATTACTGGGAAACAAGAAGTAAACACGACTACATGCTTTGCTGCCTGTGCATGAACAGGATAGCTAGTATGCAGTGACCAACCACTGGAAGACTCTGAAAAAGGTGGCATGACTAGGATGTGACTATCTGTACACGTTTATAAACTAATGTGTGAATGGAGGAGCCAGCAGCAATTTGCACATTGTATCGTTACACCCAGGTAATATATCAATAACTAAGATTTGAACCCTTTTCTTGGGGGAGTACTATTAGTTAACTAGGTCATGGCAATTGAAATTTCTGAAAAACAGAAATACAGAAAGCAATCACAGGCATACACACACCACACAACACACACACATACACACACACGAGTCAATGGATCATAACCTGGTCTTATATTTCAGTTATTTTCCTATTTTTTCTGCCTAGATTTTTCTCCTTCTCTATTTCTGCTTGTAAATTATGGCCTCTTCCTTTATTATTGTCAGGAGGAGAAGACCTAGGAAGTTTGTCTCTAAACAAAAGTTTTAGCAAGTTCCTTATTGCTCTCCATGGACAGACAGTTCTCTGGCCAGTCTGTCACAAAAGCATTTTGGGATGTAGTTGGTGATAGGTAGGGTGGCCATCCTTTTTCAGATACAATAATCTTGCTTTCTAGTGTCATTTGTGGGTTTCTCATGCTTATAAGAACACATCAGTAGTATACAAGTTGACAAACTCCACTCTGGAGAGCACTTGAATATGTTAAGGTTTAGCAGCAATATAAGTCTGTGGTGGATCGAATCAAAATGGCTGTGCTCTCCACCTCTCTCTGTGTCCACCCATTTGTAGTGTGGCTTGGTAGCTCCTCCCCCACTCCTTGAATCTGGCCTGGACTTGGGACTCACCTTGGTCAATTGAATGAGATGGCCAAGTGACAACGTGCTAGTGCCTTGCATGCCTCCACTTGCTCGGGCCACTCGGCCAAAACCCTTGCTTAGCGTGATGGAGTTTGAGAGACCACACAGAACAGAATGCAGTTGTCCCAAAGGAAGTCATCCTGGACTGACACACAGTCAGACAACTCTAGTGTTTTGTGAGAGTCCAGCCAAGATCAGCCAGAACCCCCAGTGTGATCACGGATACACAAATGAGCTCAGACCAGAAGAAGGACTCAGCTGAACCACAGACTAGTGAGGCTAGGGGATGCTGACCATCATCACATAGCGCTTTTGGGCTTTTACATTTTAGCAACATCGTTTGTGGAGGCACTGCTTTTTATTCATCTCAGTTGCTGCTGTGATCTATTATAAAAATGTCCTTTGCTTAGTTCTCAGAGTGAGTAACGGGTCGAGTCTGAGCCACGTCCTCCTGCTGGGACTTTAAATGGACCTCTCAGGGCAGTGGCGTCAGAGCTGCTGACGTGTACAATCCAGACAGGCAGTGCTGGGGCTGTCTTTCCAACCACTGTGCAGTCAGCACATTGAAAATCACCTGGTGTACAGAGTCATCCCGTACATGTGAATGAATGAGGGCTGAAAGTGCTTCATGACAAAGAGCACTATCTCTAAGGACACCCAACTAGAATTCAAAGCATCTCACTATTTTGGAAAGGTTTTCCTTTAAAAAAAAAAAAAAAAGAGTCTTAAAAGTATACCTTTTTTCATCCTTCTAAGAAAAAAAAAATTCCCTCTTTCCTACAAGTGGTATCGATTCAGTAAAAAATAAAAATGAAAACACACGTATAAATGCAATACCAAGAAGATAATCAGGCCAGAAAGACCTCTGTCAGTTTCACCCTCCTGAATACACCCTGAGACAGGAGCTTTGAGTTTTCATCTGAGTGCCGGATGGCTGTGCGTCCACTCAACCATCTTTTCATATCTGAAGCTCCTTGTGAACAAGGCTGTGGGTATGCAAGAGGGCAGTCTCAGTTTAGAATCAGATACTATGATCCACTCACGGCTCACGAGACTTGGGGTAGGGAGAGCAGATGTATTATTTTATTAAATGTTGACCATGTCCTGAGGCAGTCAGACTAAGAACCGGCTATAATCTAAAGTAAAGAGGACAGGAAAGAGAATTTTGAATACTCTTATTTTTCTTAAAAGAGATTCATGCACTTAAAATCAGGAGATGTTTTCTTTCTTTCTTTCTTTCTTTTTTTGAATTGGAGTCTCACTCTGTGGCCCAGGTTGAAGTGCAGTGGCACACTCACGGCCACCACAGCCTCTACTTGCTGGGCTCAGGCGATCCTTCTACCTCAGCCTTCCTAGTAGCTGGAACTAGAGGTACGCATCACCACACCTGGCTAATTTTTTGATTTATTATAAAGTTAAGGTCTCGCCAAGTTTCCTAGGTTGGTCTTGAACTCGTGGACTCAGACAATCCTCTCATCTTGGTCTCCCTAAGTGCTAGGATTATAGGCGTGAGCCAACACACCTGGCCTGAACATTTTCTTAATTGATATTTTAGAAGAATCATAATTTACAAAATTCATTGCAAAGCCCATTCCTGGCAAATTGTAAGAAGATCAATATTTTCAAAGCATATATGGAGCCAATGCTATATATTTCCAGGGCAATTTTTAGGGTATGCAATCAAAACTTAATGCATGAGAGGCAGGAACAACATGGTTTACATCCATTCTTAAGGTCATATCACACATAGGAGGCAGACTATATAGTGGATCATACCTATGTTCAGTGTCCCAAGGGGTTTCTAGGGGGCTGTGATTTGCAAATAAGGATCCCAGGCTGGTGAGATCTCAGGATGGCCCGTGAGATGGAAGGGGTTATGGAGCTGCCAGGGAACCAGTCTAATCCAACCTGCTGTGGTCTATTTCCAAACATGCCTCAGTCACTCGGAGAATTCTTTCATGCACATTAACAAGCATTCTTTATTCCTTTACCCAAATAAAGCCAAAATGCACGAGGAAATAAAATCCAAAATTCATTTTTTAAATTAAATTTTTAAAATTTTATTTGAAAAATACAATACACAGCAGAGAATTATTTTCTCCCTACTGCTCTTTCACAAAGGAAACTGTATACGGTTGATGTAACTGAGATATTTGGCTAGGATCGATCCTGAGAAAAGAGAGGCCCAGTTAGAAGTGGAATAGACAAGGTCTGTCAAAGAAGATTCACCTCTCTTTTAACATAAAAGAGCCTTTTAAGTTATCATAGGAATCAGATAAAACATGTGCAGAATTTCTGCCATGCAAACAGAGACTACTGAAGTTTTCAGGTTGACCAATTTATACTGACCTGGGCCCCAAGTAAGTAGAATAAAAAGAAGATGTCTTTATCAGAAAGATATGTGTTTGCCTGCTTTTCCTAGACTACATATGTACATATTTACATCTCAGTATTTTCTCAACTGTTTTTTTTCAACATTCTCCATAATATGCTCTACTGGCATTTGCCTTATCCTCAGGTAGCTTTTCTTTCTTTTCCTGGATTTTCTTCATGACAAGATCCTTCATTGAGCAGTCTTGGGTCCATCATGTTTAGACATTACAGATGATCTTACTCTGATTTGAAATTAAATCTTGATTTTTGAGGAATGTATAACACCTGCATTCAGACCAGGTTTAGCAAAGGGCAAGGATATGACACTGACATCTGAACTTACAGCTGGGGCTTCCAACAGGAAGACGTTCCTGTTGGTCTACTTGGAAATGAATGTAGAACAAATCTGAGCAACTCCGGATGCCTTCCTGGAAATCTCGCCTTCTAAGACATTAGGACCATCCTCTGCACTTTCATCTCCAGTAAGTGAATTCCCCATTACTGTTATTGCCTTTAAAATTCTTTAAAGAATCAAGGCACTCAAAGCTTGTTCGTGTTCTCAATTTCCAACAGAACCGAATTGCTCTGGGGGGTTTGAAATCTTTCACTTTTTTTTTGTGGCCCTAATAGAGGTGTTTAACTCTCTCAGTGATGGGAGTAGGGAAGTAGCCACTATCTGGGGAGTAATGAACACTCTGGTTATATTTATTTGCTGATTTCTCTTAAAAATGACATAGAAAATGAAAAGTTTACTTTCTTTAGTACTGTCAAGGCTAGAAAGTTTCATTTCAGTCAATTAACTACTGTAAGCCTAAGTTACTCAGGGAAGCTTTAACATTGCAAAGTGACTGATGAGGAGCTCATCTTCCTTACAGCATGATGATGTTTACCCTTGATGCCACAAGCTCAGTGGAAGGGCTGTCCTCAGGACTCCGAGGGGAGGGTGGAGGAGGGATGGCAGAGTCAGACTTCATTTTTACAAAGGACCCCACATCTAGATGCTCCATGTGTACTATTTTAAAATAGGATTATAAATAGGTTACTATAAGTGGAGATTTGAAAAGTGCTCATTCTTAAAACACACACATTTAAAATATGGCAGAACTTGCCTAGCCCTTTTGGCATTTCTTCATTTTAGGGTCACGGGCAGACAGTTGCCCAGGACCCTACTGACCTCTGGAAGGCCTCGGTGTCCAACACCCTATGGCAACTGTGGCACATTTGGAAGGAACATAAGTTCAGGGTCAGAAAACCCAAACTTTCATTTCAGCCATGGCTCTTACTATTAGAGCGGGATGGGGCAAATTATTCACCCTGTCTTGGCTCCATTTTTCTTGCTTATAAAAATACAGCCATACCATGAATGTTTGCACCAGGCTATTATGAGGATTATATAAAGTAATAAGTGTATTTTGTAAACTATAAAGTACTACACAAATGCAATGCAAAATACATTAATTATATTTCTAGCATTTGTATAACTTGAATTATGTGCCAGGATGTGGCTCTTTCCCCATTTAAATTATGTGGACTCTTAACGAGTAAAAACAGAACTTTTGACCACTCCTGAGATGCTGTTACCTGTCGAAAATTACTCAATAAGAAGGTACCAGTGTACAATTTACTCACTTAAACTGCCCTAAATACTGCCTGCATTCAAAACCATAAGCCATCAATTAAACCACAATTGTCAGGAGAAGAAGTCCAAATAAATAATTTTTAATTATGATACATTACTTATTACAGTAAAAATTGGCATTTTCCCCTTCAAAAGCAGAAGCACCAGTCTTAGAATGTATAGTAGGAATGATATTTTAAGTGAAATATAGCATAATATAATGTGCAAACATTATTTTAGTATAGAACATACTTTCTAAAAGTAAAGTAATTTCACACACTGAAATCTGTTAGAATGGAAATAATGTCATGCTGAATAATAAAATAAAAACCCCCATGACTTTCAAAGTCCACTTCAAATTAAGTATGGCATACCCCTGAAGAGATATATGAAAAATTTAAAACACAACTAGCCCAAAATAGAGGGTTTTCGTATACAATTAACAATTTGTGTAGGGGCTTCTTTTAACACAGTCACAGTGGTTCTGTGAGAAACTGAAGTGAATGTTTTATTGGAAAGTTAATTTGCTCATCCAATCATCACATTTTTATTGAGCACCAGCTTTGTGCTCAGCTTTGCTGCAGGTGCCGGGGATGCAGAAAAGGAAGACACAGTCCTGCCCTCGGGGAGCTCACAGTCTAGTGGGGGAAGCAGGTTGACATGGACTTGAAAATTATAAAAGTTATCAGACGACTTTATAAGCTTCTCGTGTAGTCAAACGAACGTCGGGTGTGATGAATGGATGGTAAAAAGGGATGACGTCCAGTGCAGTGACAAACCATCCGCTTCAATATCATGTGACCTCTGCGAAGGCAGTGATGTGGTTCTGTAGAGAGAAGGAATTGTCAAGTGAGTGACTCAGGCTGACGGGCTTGAGAGACATCGAGCACCTTGGCAAATACCCACGCCCTCATACTGGGTATGAAAGTTGCCAAAACACACATGGTATCAAACTAAGTTCTCTGTATCGTTCCACAATTTTAGCTACTAATGATATATTCTATTCGATATTCCTAATCAACCAAACAGATTAAAATGTGATACCTGCTGTATTCAAAATTAACACTGAAATTTAGAGGGATAAAAATGGCAACACCAGACATGTTAATATTCCGTTTGGTGCTAATGGAATTTTAATGCTGCATGTTGGAGTTCTGGATTAATTGCTCCCTGGGAGACAGATGGTGTAGGATGAGGTGGTGAAATTCTCAGACCGAAATGGCATTTGCTAGTTGATAAAAATCTACTTAAATGCTTTATTTTTGATGCATGAATTCAGACTCCAGACTGCAACCTCTGTTGTTTACCTCAATCATATAATTCTTTTCAGAGCCTTTTTACTATTTTTGTATTTTTCAGAAAAGCAACAGAATTGTATACAAAGAAACACTGTGGAATGACTAGTATTTAAATAGACTCAGGCATGCAACAGGGCATGTCATGGCTGCAGAAACACTGCAGTGAAAAATTAGAATTACATAATTAATCATGCCACATAGGGGATTATGTCAAGACCTAATATGACTGACAGCCCCAGCAAATAACAGCAACATTACAAAGGAGTTCTGCCATCATATTACCCATTTTGAATGTTTTTTCTAGAAGCTTTTACATTGGCTTCTTACAGCACAATGATATAATAAACAGAATTTCATATGTTGAATGTATGCCATGACATTTCCTCAACATACACACATCTCTTTTCAAGTTGGAGTAAGTGTTTTAATTAGTTAAAATGTATTTAAAATATGTGTAAATAAATTAAAATCCATTTTCATTAAATTTAGGCATATTAACCTATATTAGAAGAATATCATTGACTACAGAGCACTAGAAAAATAATATTAGTAAGAATCATTAGTGAGCAGAGCATGCTGACTTTTTCACTAGCTCCTGATAACATCTTAGAAACTTTAATCTCTCATTTAAAAATGCATGATGAAAATGTCAGGAAACTCAGCAACTCATCTCTCAGTCTTAAGTTTTCCTTCCAAAAGTGCAGGCATGACTTTGGGACAAAAAAGACTTGTCAGAGTTTATATAATGTACTATGATTGAATAAAAACCATAAGAACTGTGGAAATAATACATCACAGTTTTATTTCCAGTGGCCCCACAGGAACTTAAAACTAGTGAACTGAGGAAATACAATTTGATAGAGTGTTTCAGCACAAAATTGCCATGACTGTCACACCTCTGGACAGGACCTTGCACAAAGTAATTGCTGGAAAGACACTAAGATAGACATGGAAGATTAGTCAGTCAGCAGTCGCTGGTGGATAGGGAAAGGGTAAAGGGGAGCCGGAGAGAGAGAGGAAAGGAGGTGGAAGTGGAGAGAAAGTGGCATTCCTAAGGACATCGACCCAGGCCTCGGTGTTCCTGCTATTGCCCTCCATAAGGCTCTCTGAGATGAAGTTCAGGGTTAGCCATCACCCTAGAAGGTGGAATGAAAGATTAAAGATCTTAATAAAGCAGAGAGATGATCGAAAAAAACCCACTGAGGACCAATGCAAAGCTCAACAAAAGCAGAGGAAAAGCCAAGCACACACGTGCACAGAGAGTGTGGCAAGGAAGGTGCAGAAACTGTAGGTGACCACATAATCTACCATCTCAACATGGATACATGGAAGGGGTAGGGATGCTCAGCATACACAGGGAAAATAGGCATAGATCAGGACTGTCCCGAATAGGCAGGTAAGGTCACTTTATTCTGTGGTTCAAGTGTGTTCCTCCAAAAGCATTTGTTGGACAGTTAAGCCCCAGTGAAATGGTGTTGGAAGGCACAATGAAAGGTGCTTAGACCATGAGGGCTCCACCATCAAGACAAGAGCAATGCTACTATCACAGCGGTTGCTCATTATGAAAGGGTGAGCTTGGATCCCTTCTCCCTCGTACTCTCTCTCTTGCCCTCTCTTTGCTCTTCCGCCATGACTTGATGAAGCAGTAAGGCTCTGGCCAGATGCCAGTCCCTCAGTCTTGGACTTCCCAGTCTCTGGAACCACAAACTCATGAATTTCTTTTCTGCATAAATTCCCCAGTTCATGATATTCTGAGGTAGCAGCACAAAACCTTAGTAATGAAACACCAAACTTGTAACAGTAAGTGTGCTATTGAGATCTAGAAAATATCAGAATTCAGTCTTGTCATCTAAAACTACATGCTTCAGTGGCCATTAGATCTTCCTCTCACTGCCCGTGCATTCTACACTGTATCTGCCTTTTCCTTATGCCAAAGCATTACCAAGTTAAACCACAAGAATCATGGCTTGCTTCTAGACTAACTACATTTTTACATCCCAAGGTTTGGGGGAAAACTCCTGGCTTCTTCCCCCCATTAGCACCCTGTCCATTTCTCAGAACACTTAAGTTTTAACTTCTGAGGTGATTTTTTCCTGTTGGACTGGGGTTAGAAGGATCCTGATTGGAGCTCATTTTTTAAATATATATGTATATATATAACAATATTATATATATTATTTTAAAGATATGGGGTACAATTCAGGATTAGGTATATAAGTGGACATCTTACAGGTAAAGCCTGGGCCTGCCTTTGATCCCCACTTTGCCTGGTTTGAGATCAGGTACCCTTATTGATGTTATGTTCCACACCCCCCACCCCGGCAGTATACCACTACTGCCAATCCCTTTCTTGTAGTATTTGGTAAATGTTCAGAGTCCGCTTATGAGTGAAAACATGTGAGGCTCATCGTTTTAGGGTGGGCATGGTTAGCAGCAAGAAAATGGATGAAAACCAAACACTGCCATGACTCTGCATAGGAAAGAGAAAATGGAGAGAACATTATTCATTGGTCCTGCGTACATAAATGAGTATACATGGAGGCCATGCCTTCCATTCATTCACCTCACTGTCCAAGAGCAAAGGAACCTGTATCATAAGTGAAGAATATGTAGCCTTTAACTCAGTAGGCTTTAAAAAATATGTCTAATTCTCTTCTGGCACAAGGGTGTTGTTCCCTGAAGGACTCTATAGAAGAATTACTTAAATTCCCTTCTACTTAGGAGACTCTATGATTCTACATCATACAACTTACAGTAGCCAGGGGTGCATACATATCATCTGAAATACACAAGTGACATAATTTCTGTGCAGGAAGTTATGCTAGTGTTGTCTTCCCCATCAGCATTTTTCTCAGTAATATAACAAATCGGAATTGCATTTAATATTTTCAGATCACCTGTCCTGAGAAAAGGCCTGCCTAGGAAGCAAACCAACTGACAAGAGGTTTTGCCTTTCAATTTGGTTGATTTCCAGTATGCAACGCTAAATCTTATTAGCAGATGATAATGCAAGCAAGCAGGAGGCAAACCAAACAACACATGCATTGAGCTTTAATTCAGAGTCACAAGAAGAAAGTGGTGATGCCCGTTGTCAGCATAACTCCTGGAATATTCCACAATTCCACATACAGAGGCTTATTGTGGAGATGACAAAGCTGTAGCCCAAAGAGTTAAGATTAGAGTATACCACATGAGGCATCCATTAGAAAGTGTTCACTCAGGTCCACAGCAAACCAGTGGGCAAAATACCGAGTCTAGTCCTTGAGTGCAGGAGTCCTGTGGGAAAACACTTTGTTTCTCCAAAGTTGTTTCTGATTCTTTAATAGCATATCCATTTTAAAAGCTCTGTGTTCAACATAAACATCTCTATTTTACCATTAATTCTGTACTTCCATTTATAGAAATTATACTCTGTAATTTTAGTCGGGCACAGTGACTCACACCTGTAATCCCAGCACTTTGGGAGGCCAAGGTGGGAGGACTGCTTGTGCCCAGGGGATCGAGACCAGCCTGGACAACATAGTGAGACCTCATCTCTACAACAAATAAAAAAAATTAGCCAAACATGGTGGCATGTGCCTATCGTCTCAGCTACTCAGGAGTCTGAGGCAGGAGGACTGCCTGAGCCTAGAAGGTCAAGGCTACAGTAAGCCATGATTGTGCAACTGAACTCCAGCCTGGGCATAGACAGAGACCCTGCCTAAAAAAAAAAAAAATCTATCTATCTATCTATCTATCTATCTATCTATCTATCTATCTATCATCTATCTATCCATCTATCATCTATCTATCATAAATCAATCGATCTATATATCTAATCTCCTGTAATTTTAAAACCTGTTATTTCTGACATGTCCTGTATTCATGTCCTGTATTTCTGACATGAAACTTTTATGATGACTTGTCATCTGACAAGACTTGCCACTCACAATTTCCCTTCTAAAAAAAAAAAAATGGGAAAATGCAAAAAGAGCCCTCCAGGGAAGGATTTGGGATTACAGCCATAGAAAAACACAAAAGCCATTATTAAGGGTTATTTAGTTAAAGAAAATCAAATTCCTATTCACGAGTGAAAAACAAAATGTATCTGCAAGATTGATGACAACAACAGCAAGGGCGAGCTCTGGATCAGAGCTGTGTGGTTGTCAGAAGCCTGCACAGAAGGACGCGTCTCCGCACCTGCCCTCACTTCCCAGCCCAAAGACCCACGCCAGTGCGCTGCAGCGCACATACGTTTATTGCCTTAATTGGAGGTGTTCACAGTGGCTGATGCCCATGACCCAGCTGAAGAATCTGGCAAGACAGTCTTTAAAGGACCTTCCCTGTGAATTTTCTGGACCATTCTCAACGAGTTGGTTTCGGGACACCTATAAAATGTGTTTTACATGTTATTTCAATGCTTCTTTGAATGTTGACTTAATTTACTTGAAGTACTAGTTTATTTAAAGTTCTATATTGATATATTGCTAGAACAAATGCTGAGAATGAATATTGTCCCATTTCCAGTCTTTCAAGATGATTGATGGTCAAAAGCTTTTGTGTTTTAACAGGAGGCTGTTGACAATCAGTTTAGGTTTTTATCCTAAATATAAAATGGGGTCCGTGCACATGATGTCTCTGATTCAATGACTTATGTCTTTGGCTCTGCTTGCTGAGGAAGCCGTGTGGCGGTGAACTTGTCAGTCAAGAAGTCTGAATGGCAAGTGTTGGAATGCGGACTCCATCACAAGTGAAATTTTCACAAGTAACACAATCTTTCACAGACTCAACTTTCTCATCTGTGAAATGAACAGAATAATCCCAATTTGAATAAATTTTGATGAAGATTAAATGAGATTAGATACACAGTGGTCTCTGTCCCTACTCAAACATTTCCACCATTCGTTTATAGTTGCTTATAAAATCCACAGGAACAAACTATAAATGAATTAAAAAAAGAAAAAGTAAACAAAATGAAACATTTTTTATAATTGGTTAGACTTTTTTTTTACAAATAAAACTCACCACTTGTCTGACCGTAAAGTACACAATTCTACCAATCTGAGTTAATATCCAAACAAACGTTAAAACCCAAGAATGTTTCTTGTAAGATAGGTGAAACCCATTTGATGGCAAAAACCTGATCTGAACCAATGTGAGACAACATATGGTCTTGTGTTTTGCTGTAGAAATTTTTATCTTTGATTAAAAATCACTGCTCCACAGCCTGCTTGGGTAACAGGATACATATAGTCCTGAAACAAAATATTTTGGGTCCTGGAAAACATCTGGCACTAAGGATCTTGGACAAGGAACTATGGTCCAATAATTAATCAGCAATCCTGATGCTGAAGACACAGTCTATGTTTTATCAGGGAATGCTAGATGGGTATCATAATCCTGAATATCATTCCTCTTCATTTCGCTATTTGCTTCCTTAATTTATTATTTGTTTTGCTTATGGCATCTTTTGGGGAGGACAGAGTGGGCAGGAGAGAGAAAAGAGAAAAAGGAAGAACAGGACAGGGGTGTGAGCTCCAAGATTCTACCTACTTTGCACAGTGAGTTTCCCCTCCAGCAGATTGTGAAGTTGTGAGTATTTTAGTCAAAGGAATAATGTTAGAACCATTTAAGAAGAAGCCATTAGTGAAATTCAGACTTGAAGCTGTGACACTGATCTTGAAATTCATGTAAAGCAATTCCTTGTTGTTTTCAGAAGTTGAGAAATGGAGACACAAAAGCTAAAACATGGTGGAACCAGGGTTATCTTGGGAAAGAAGACTGTTTGGATGGTGTCTCTCTCTACAGTGGTTCTGCTTTAGTGCAGAGTTTTATATTAGTTCAGAGTTTTCTTTCCATTCAGAAATTTTTTTTTTGTGCTATGCAGAAAATGGGGCTAAGAGCTACTTTCTGAAAGAACCTTCTCCTAGAGAGAGGAAAGATTTTTAGGCAGTATCCTCAGATAAGCTAATTAAATTGGAGGCAGGCCCAGTTTTTACTGGAGCATTAGCTACAGATCTTACGAAGCCTTTCCAAGTCCTGGGAAGCCCAAGAAGCTTAAGGCTTTCCACACTGAGTCTTTAGGGGCCCTGGCTCTCTGCTGTGGCTTCATGTTGGAAACCTGGGAGCTTTAAGAAAATACAGATGCAACCCCAGAGACTCGGTCTTAATTGGTCTGAGGCATAGCCTGGTTGTTGGGATTTTTAAAGGCTCTTTGGATGATTCTCATGGACAATTCATATTGAGGAGCACTGTCTCAGGAGGTCTGCTGGCATGGATGGACTCAGGCCAAGTGCTGGCTGCACACCCGGATCGCAGGATTGCCTAATGAGGTGCAGACGCTCAGGCCCAGCCCTGGCCCACTCGTTTAAACTTCTTTACGTGCAACCCAGATGTGCTGTCTTTTTGCAAGTGTTGCAAGCAAGGGGCTCCCTTTTATGCCAGTCTGCGTTCCACGGCCTGAAGCAGCAGAAAAGTGATTAATGAAGTAAGCGTTATCAGAGACATAAAATCAATTCTTCCTTTAAAATGCCACCCTTTCACTGGTAAGAGAGTAGTGCCTAAAAACCCAGTCAACCCAAATGACTCTTGAAACAAATATTTGAATTCAAGCCTTTTGGGTCCAACAGCACATTCTGTGTCTCACTCAGAGCTTTGCAATGCATAAAGGTGCCGAGAAATCCTGCTGCAAAGATGTATCTCCCTTTTACTCAATGTTTCCCAGGTGTGCTGGAACAAAGCTTCGTGTAGGTCTATGAATGTGGACACGTTTACAGCATTTGGTGGATGTGGCATCCAGACACTCTGTGCTCTAAGGTTAGTGACCTCCCTAGTCCTACGACCTTCCTGTCTACCATGCTTTAATCCCATGTTCACAGCTGTGTTCTCAACATCAACCACGTTAAAAATGCAAAGCTCCAAATTCCTTCCTGTCTTGCCTCCCCCACACTCATGTTTCTCTGGCCTTGTGGGACTCTCTGGACAGCTGACTGACCCACCTGCACCCTGTGACTCCTATTCTTTGCCCTCTCATTGCAGACTCTGCAGCTGATGGTTTGAACAACCCGTAACAGCATCTTCGAGGCTCATGTCCCTGCAGTCCTCATCTCACTGGCCAAACAAAACCTTTGCATGAGCTGCTTCCTCCATCTGGACCATTCTCTGTCCTTCCTTGACTTCATCTCTCCCCTTGGGTGGTGTGGCGAGCGTCGTTCAGTTTAGACAGGCCCCCCTTGATGGGCTCTCAGCACAGCCATTGTCATTCCCTCCTCACACAATCCCTCTGTCCCCGCCAGCCATATCTCACTACTTCTTATTTGATATGTGACATGTGTTTCATATATTAGAAATCTGATTATAAATAAAATTCCACTGCCCATAACAACGGATGACAAGAAAGGTAGCTCATCAGTAAACTGTACCCGGGCTTTGTTGTATACTAGTATTTTAACCTATAAATTTGGCTTCTTCTTGGTTATTTCATTTCTCTTTGATTTTTAAAAATGCTTTATTTTGCTAAATAAGTGTCCTGCGGCTACTTGACAGAGAAAAATCAGAGGGTGTCAGTAAAGGATCAAGTGCACAACACATTCTCATATAACCAGGAGCTGATTGCTACTCCTCACTGAAAACTTGCCTATTTTTACAAAGAGGCACCAGTTGGTGAAAATCTGAATAAGCCATGTTAAGACTTATTTCAGAACCATTAAAAACTATAAGGGCTGCTAGACATGACTCAAATAGTTTGGAATATTTTTTATAAATGTAAACACACATTTGTTATATAACCCAGCAATCTCACTCCTGGGTATTTATCTGAAAGAAAGAAAAATAAATATATTCACAAACAACCTGTACATGAATGTTTATATCAGATTTATTCAGAATTGCCAAAAATGGAAAACACTCAAATGTCCTTCAGTTGGTGAATGGATAAACTACGGTCCATCCATGTCACAGGCTACTACTATTCAGCTATAAAATGGAGGGGGAACCCAAATTACTGATCCATGTAACAAAGAAGTCAGACTCAAAAACTCAAAAGGCTATAGGCTACAGAGTCCCTCGATGTAACATGCTGAGGAAGGCAAAACTCTAAGAGCAGAAAACTCCTCAGTGGTTTCCAGGGCCTGGGTGTTGAAGGAGCATTGACTTCAGGAGAAGGAGAGGACGCCTGAGTAGCACAGACACATTCCTCAGCTTGAGGATAGTGACGATGACATGACTGTATGCTTTTGCCAAGATTCATAAAACTGGGTGCCGAAAAAGGGTAATTTTACAGGATGCAGATCTTGCCTTAATAAACTCCAAATTAAAAATAAATAAGAGCCGGGCTCGGTGGCTCAGCCTGGAATCCCACGCTTTGGGAGGCTGAGGTGAGTGGACTGCCTGAGCCCGCGAGTTCGAGACCCACCTGGGCAACTTGGCGTGACCTCATCTCTACAATAAATCAAAAAATTAGCCGGGCGTGGTAGCATGTGCCTGTAGTTCCAGCCACTTGGAAGGTTGCCGCAGAAGGATTGCCGGAGCCCAGCAGGTAGAGGCTGCGGTGGCCGGTAGCGGCCACTGCACTCCAGTCTGGGTGACAGAGTGAGATTCCAACTCAAAAAAATAAAAAATAAAAAATAAATGAGGACCAAATTTAAAAATAAATTAGCCATGACATTAATTAAGTTTAAAGGATAAGCAGGATCCAAAT
>CAUYQG010009063.1:0-48310 GCA_963574415.1 Tarsius wallacei
AATAGAAAACAACAAACAAAAGAAGAAAGAAACAGAAAAATAAAAGAAAAAAAATTGGGGGGATACAGATTAAACCCTCACATATACACCCATGCACAACAGACAAATATTTTAAAAAATAGATGAACCAACAAACAGGCAAAACATTTTTAAAAATTTTAAAAAATTAAAAAAAGAATGTGATTAATTCTCTCAAACTTCCAAATGTTTGAATTTTTTTTTTCTTTATCTAGACATCACAAATTCACTATCTTCATCATCCAAATTATTACTTTACTTTCAGGACTACATTAAGATATCATATTGTTATGAAGTGTCCTTGACTTCTCAGTGAAGGGCTTCCTCCAAGACTAGTGCATGACTGTTCTGAAATCCAGCACACATTCCTTTCAGTAGCCAAGAAGTGAACCTGATAAGCGGTAGATCTGATATCACAAAAGTTGGTTTTATCTCATTTGTATAAGTGAGCCATCTACCTTAAAGCTTATTACAGAGGGTCTTGCTGTCTCACCTAAAGTAGGTGCCCTCCATAGGCTAGTGACTGTCCTATATTAACTCCTCTTCTACATTTTCCTGTGCTTCTGCCAGGAGTCACAAAGAGATTAGAAAAATATGAGTCTATTTTGTATGTGGCAGTTTCCACAGAATACTCTTGAGAGTATCATTCTTTTAAAAAATAAAGGAATTATAACAATGTGGACTAAGAGTAATGTATATAGTGAGCATGTTTTGGTTTAAGTGTACAATAAGTCTGAGATAAAATAATGGCACAGCAAAATATGGCCTCAAAAAATGTTCCTAATTAATAAAACTGGGGGCGGAACTTAAGACGGTGGCCAACATGCTGTAAGAACCTCCGTGGAGGCCAGAGTCAATGAAGACTTTCTGCATGAGTGGCGGGTGCTGGTGGGAGCGTGAAAGTCCATCTGAGGGGACACAGGTGCATGTACCAGGGTCCCCCTTCTAAGGGAGACTGCAAGCCCCCACCACTCTGATATTAGAGCACAGCTCTCAAGATCTTGCACAGAAACGTCTGCTGCCACAGGAAAATGCCTGAGAAAAGCCTTCAGAATCCAGCTGATTCCCAGCGCCTGGCACCAGGTACATATAATCACCTGTTATACCGTATCTGCTGGAGCGCAGGATCATATTATTGGAGAGACAGCATTGTGGAATCCAGAGAGGAGTCCATGCCTGGTAAGGTGCCACCCACCAAAGTCATTTTCCAGGCAGAGATTTGCATTGTGCTGCCCAGCTCCCGCACAGCCTCCAACTTGTTGCCTAAGCTACAAGGAAAAAACTACTGCCTCAGGGACTCCCTCACCATTGAAGTCGAAGAGAGACTGCTCTGGGCATTGCCTCACCACTTCAGAACCTGGTAGGGAGCTGGAAGGGGCTGTGGACGGAGTCCAGAGATCCAATCTCTGTGAATGGCAGATCAACTACTCAGGGCTTGACCGTGGTCCAGAGGAAGTATCCTGAGAGCACAAACTTCAGAGAGACCTGATGAGTGCTGAGTTCCAGGTGCCCCACCCCCTACCCTGATCAGCCATAGGACAAAGGGTGTGTCCAGAAAAGGATGAGGAAGAACTTCAAAGAGATCAGTGGATCTGTTTCCTAGTGCCCCATCCCCCACTTTACTTGAATTTAATAAACTACAAGAGACAGCAAAGCTTCCCATCCACCACCCTATTTCAAAACAGAACAAATCCAGAGCCCGAATCAGGGAAGAATAGAGGACTGAACAAACATCAGAAGGGAAAGCCTCTCCCACTGACACTGAATAACAGAACTAAAGAAAAAAAAAACAAGTGATCTATCACAAATGAGGAAAAAGTCAAAAGAAGACCTCAGGCAATTCCAAGTCTATCAAAGACAAAACTCCCGAGAAATCAGACCTCGGTGCCCAAACAATGGAAGTCACCAATAACTGGCTCCAGAATATAACAGGGATTAGGGAATGTTTGGAAAGAGTGATTAAGACTCAAGAAAGACAAGATCCAACTTTGAAAGAACTTGTAACAGAGATTCTGACAATAAAAAATTTCATCCAGGAAATAAATTACAAGATGACATGCATGGAAAGCAGCAGAACTAATCTAGCTCAAGAAAGAATTTCAGAACTTGAAGACCAGAACATGGAATTAATCCAATCTGTAAAAAACATAGAAAGAAGACTCAGAAAGAAAGAAGAAAGCCTACAAGAGATGTGCAATTATTTCAAGAGACCGAACCTATGCCTGATTGATATTCCAGAAGAAGAAAGGGAAAATGAGAACAATTTGGAACAAGTATTCCAGGAGGTAATCCAAGGAAACGTTTCCCATCTCACCAGAGATGTGACCAGCCAAGCACAAGAGATACAGAGAACCCCCACAAGACATCAAATGATAAGACCAACCCCTAGACACATAGTAATTAGTAATTCACCTTCACAAAATAGGCACAAAAGAAAAAATACTAAAGGCAGTAAGAGAGAAAAGTCAGACTACCTACCAGGGAAAACCAATCAGAATAGCAGCAGACCTATCAGCAGAAATACTACAAGCAAGAAGGGACTGGAGCCCTATATTCAAAGTCCTCAAAGAAAAACAATTTCAGCCAAGAATTTCCTATCCAGACAAGCTCAGCTTCATCAGTGATGGAGAATTAAAATCCTTCCCAGACATCCAATTATGCAGCTTCCAGACCAGCTCTACAGGAGACACTTAAAAAGGTATTAAACACAGAAGAAAGAAAAAAAAGAATGACCACACACTTCTCAAGAGAACAGCAGAGCACAGAATCAGCAGAGAATGCAGTGCAACAAGAAACTTGAAAACACACACATACATTAACCCCAAAGCCAAAAGAAAACAAGCAAAGAAAAGACTTTATAAGAACCTCATGACAGGTATAAGCAATCACATTTTATTAATCAGCCTGAATGTGCATGGACTGAATGCACCACTGAAAAGACAGAATGGTGAATTGGATAAGAAATCATGATCCGATTATTTGCTGCATCCAGGAGACTTCTCTCACTACAAGGGACACACACAGACTCAAAGTTAAAATATGGAAAACGAGTTTTCAGGCAAATGGATCACAAAAAAAGGTAGGAGTTGTAATCTTAATATCAGACAAAAACAGCCTTTAAACTATCAAAAATTTAAAATGATGCAAAAGGACAATACATAATGATAAAAGTTTCAATACATCAACAAGAAATATTCATCCTAAACATATAAGCACCCAACACAGGAGCAACAGCATTTATAAAGCAACTACTAAATAAACTAAAAAAAAAAAGATATTGACTCTAAAACTGTTATAGCAGGGAATTTGATTACCTCACTGACAGTCCTAGATAGATCATCAAGGCAAAAAGCAACAAGGAGATCCAGAGCCTAAACTTGACACTTGAACAAATGGACTTAGTAGATACCTACAGATTATTCCACCCAACAACCACAGAATATGCATTCTACTCATCACCACATGGAACATACTCCAAGATCACTCACATCCTTGACCATAAATCAAGCATAAACAAATTCCATAAGGTTGAAATCTTGCCATGCACATTCTCATACCACAGTGTAATAAAAATAAACATAAAAACCAACAACATTTCCCCAGAGCCCACAAAGACACGGAAACTAAGCAGCATGATGCTGAACAATGACTGGGTAAACACTGAAATCAGAGAAAAAATTTAAACATTCCTGGAAACAAATGAAAATGAAGAAACATCTTACCCAAACCTCTGGGATGCCATGAAATCAGTTTTAAGATGGAAATTTATATCTCTACGAGCACACCTCAAGAAAATGGAAAGATCACAAGTGGAGAGCCTAATAAATCACCTAAGGGAGCTGGAAAGAGAAGACCACCAAAAACCCCAACTTTGACAGAAGAATCCAAATCACAAAAATAAGAGCCCAAATATGGGACATGGAAGAAAAAAATATCATAGGAAACATCAACAAAACAAAAAGCTGGTTCTTTGAAAGAATTCACAAGATTGATGGACCCCTAGCCAGAATGACCAAGAAAAGGAGAGAAAAAGCCCAAATAAACACAATCAGAAATACAAAAGATCAAATCACAACTGACCCTGAAGAAATACAAAGGATTATCAGAGATTAGTATGTACAACTACATGGAAACAAACTTGATAACCTAGATGAAATGGAAGACTTTCTGACATCACACAACCTCCCCAGGTTGAAACAAGAAGACGTTGAGAAACTAAATAGACAAATAACCCAAGAAATTGACTCTATCATAAGGAAACTACCTACCAAAAAAAGCCCTGGACCGGATGGCTTTCCAGCAGAATTCTACAAAATGTATATGGAGGAGCTGATACCAATCCTATTGAAAGTATTCCAGGCAATTGAGAAAGATGGAATTCTCCCCAAATCATCTTACGAAGCTAACATTACACGCATACCCAAACCAGGTAAAGATCAAACAAAGAAAGAGAACTACAGGCCAATATCCCTTATGAACATAGATGCAAAAATCCTCAACAAGATTCTACCAAATCGGATCCAAAAACATATCTCAAAAATCATCCACCATGACCAAGCAGGTTTCATCCCCAGGATGCAGGGCTGGTTCAACATTTGCAAGACCATAAATGTAATTAAATACATCAGCAGATGCAAAAACAAGAACCACATGACTATCTCATTAGATGTAGAAAAAGCTTTTGATAAAATCCAGGATTCCTTCTTAATAAAAACCCTCAAACACCTAGGCATAGAAGGAACATATGTCAAATAGTAAATGTTATCTACAACAAACCTCAGCTAATATATTGCTAAATGGACAGAAACTAGAAACGTTTCCCCTGAAAACTGAAACAAGACAAGCCTGCCCACTCTCACCCCTCTTGTTCAGTATTGTGTTGGAAGGCATAGCTCAGGCAATTAGACAAGAGAAGTAAATCAGGGGTATCCAAATATTAAAAGAGGAAGTCAAGTTATCCCTCTCTGCTGATGATATGATCCTATACCTTGAAAATCCAAGATAATCTGTCAAAAACCTGCTTGCACTGATGAAGGGCTTTGGGGAAGTCTCACGGTACAAAATAAATGTGCAAGAGACAGTTGCTTTCGTATACACCAACAACAAGCAGGCAGAGACCCAAATAAGAAGCACAATCCCATTCACAATAGCCACCAAAAAAATGAAATACCGCGGCATCTTCCTAACCAGAGAAGTGAAAAACCTTTATAATGATAACTACAAAACACTGCTCAAAGAAATCCAAGAAGACACAAACAAATGGAAAAATATTCCATGCTCATGGATAGGAAGAATCAACATTGTCAAGATGTCCACCCTACCAAAGGCAATCTACAGATCCAACGCAATACCCATTAAATTACCAACATCATTCTTCTCAGACCTGGAAATGACAATACAGAAATTCATATGGAATAATAAATGATCACAAATAGCCAAAACAATCCTAAGCAAAAGAAACAAAGCAGGACGCATCACACTGCCAGACTTCAAAATGTACTATAAGGCTACAGCAATCAAAACAGCCTGGTATTGGTACAAGAACAGGCACATAGACCAATGGAACAGGATAGAGATTCCGGAAGCAAAGCCTCAATTCCTCAGCCAACTCATCTTTGATAAAGCCTCCAAAAACAACCACTGGGGAGAGGTGAACCTATTCAGTAAATGGTGATGGGAAACTGGCTGACCACATGCAGAAGATTGAAACAGGACCCCTACCTATCACCATACACAAAAGTTAACTTTTGTTAAACTATAAGAATCTTAGAAAACACAAGAGACACCCTTATGGAAATTGGAACTGGGAACCAATTCCTATTCAGAACCCTAAAGACCAATACCTTAAGAAATAAGATAGACAGGTGAGACCTCATCAAACTGACAGGCTTCTGCAAAGCAAAAGAAACCATCAAGAGAGCAGGAAGACAGCCCATAGAATGGGAAAAAATATTTGCCAACTGTATATCTAACAAAGGCCTAACATCTAGGATCTACAAGGAACTCAAACATGCCGAAAGCAAAAAAAAAAAAGAACAGCCCCTTTAGAAAGTAGGCAAAAGACATGAATAGACACTTCTCAAAAGAAGATATACGGGCAGCCAACAGTCACATGAAAAAGTGTTCAGCCTCACTCATCATCAGAGAAATGCAAATCAAAACCACATTGAGATACCACCTAACCCCTGTAAGAATGGCCATCATTAATAAAACAAACAACAACAGATGCTGGGGAGGATGTGGAGAAAAAGGAACGCCTCTACACTGCTGGTGGGAATGCAAACTAGTACAACCTCTTTGGAAGACAGTGTGGCGATTTCTGAAGAAACTAGAAATTGACCTTCCATACAACCCAGCAATTCCCCTATTGGGAATATACCCAGAGGATCTTAAATTATTCTTCCCAAAAGATACCTTCACACGTATGTTTGTTGCAGCTCTATTCACAATAGCAAAAACATGGAACCAGCCGTGTTGCCCATCGTAGCTGGACTGGATAAAAAAAAAATGTGGTACATATGCACAATAGAATATTATGCAGTCATAAAGGACAAATATATGGACTTTGCAGCAACTTGGATGGATTTGGAGTCGATCTTACTCAGTGATATACCACAGACACAAAGTACAGAGTTCCATATGTTCTCACTCATAAGCGGACCTTGAACAATTATAATGCTATAAGAAAAGCAATTGGCATTAGTGGGAAACTGTCATTTGGGGGCAGTGGGATTGGCATTTGAGGGAAACTGCTAGGGGAGGAAGGGGCTTACCTCAGCAACAAGGGTACCTGCATGATCAATGTTTGTATACCTAACCCTGAATTGTACCCCATATCTTTAAAATAAAAATTAAAAAGAAAAATAAATAAATAAATATATAAAGAGAGAAAGAAAGAAGAAAACACACACACAGAAACAATCTAAACTTTTATCAATATAAGCATTCATATATAAATTATTATAATACATATGTTGTACATAATATGTCCCCATATGATGGAATATCGTGCTGCTAAAAGAAAAATATGAATTAAAAATTAGTTAACTCTAAAAAAACAGCTGACCTTATTGATGTAGTGAGTAGAACGATGGTTACCAGGGACTGGGGTGGTGAGAGGTGGCAGGGGAAGATATTGATCAAAGGAGATTTTGAATAGGAAAAAATAAGTTCAACAGCTCTATTGTGTGACATGGTGACTCTAGTTAACAACAAGTTATTTTATTCTTAAAAAATGCTAAGAGAGTGGATGTTAGACAAATATTTTAAAACAACTATAGTCTCCCTTGTCCAGAATATAGGGCCTTTACACAAAACAACCCAAAACCATTGTGGCAGGTGGTAAGGTATAATGAAAGGCTCACGCAAGTGGTAAGTTCAGTAATTGTGGGCTTGTGAGGATATTAATGAGAGAACAGCATTTAAAATGAACTTAGGTTTAAAAAAAAGTCTAATGTTAACAAGAAAGAATGAAGAATATTCAGAAATTTTGTGAATGACTTCAATGAAGAGGAGAGACCTAAATGCGTAAATTATGGGGACAAACTTGATCTTAAATGAGGAAAGTGTTATGATGGTGGTATGAACTTAGCAGCAGGGAATAAAGGAAAAAAGATACCTCTTTCAAGGAATGGTTAAAGAAATCACCTTAAGTTATAAGCAATCTCAGGAAGTTATGTTTCACTTAGACAAAAAGGCAAAATAGTGATAGGAAAATGAATTGTAATCTGGATGTTCTGGGGTACCATAACAGAATGCCAGTGTTTAAGCAAAAAAACATAAATTTACATTCTCACAGTTGTGGAGACTAGAAGTCTCAGATCAAGATGCCATCAGGATTGGTTTTTGGTGAGGCCTGTCTTCCTAGCTTGCAGATGACTGCCTTCTCACTGTCTTCCTCCATGTGTAGCACTTCTGTCATCTCTTCCTCGTCTTAAATGGACATCACTCCTATTGCATTAGGGCCTTACCTTTGTGACCTTAATTACCTTTAATTAACTCCTTAATAAAATCACATTTTGGGGACTAGAGTTTCAACATATGTATTTTGTGGAGGAACACATTTCATTCTATAACACCAGATTAGTTAATTGATAGTAAAAACAGATTGTGGGTTTTGTGGTACCAAGTGAAAGAAGAGAAGGGCATCACGACCCAGGTTGTTGTTGACACAGCAATAAGTTAGAAAAGATTTTAAGAGGGCGGGAACATAGAATGAGGAATGGAGTCTTAAAGGGAAGGCACAGTCCAATTCAGGAGTGGAGTAGCTGAAGAATAGTGGGATGTTGGCATACAAGCAGAAATATCGCAGGCAATACAATGAAATGAAGAAAATTTCAGGTTGAGTGAGGACTATGAGAAATTGGAAATTTGATATCATTAAATGTTCAACTTATATGTTAAATCTTGGATTGAATGGGTGCCAAATTATTAGCTTTCCAGGGTAACTGTTTGCCTTGCCTGTGCATTCATGTATGTTAGCAATGGACTGAGGGTAGTAGTGGGGCCAGAGCTGAATGAGCAGATACTAGAAGACAGACAATAGGTTGTCATATTATAAACGAAGTCACCTCAAATACTTCATTCAGTAAACAATCATTGTCAATGTTGGTAGCAAATTCAATTAAATGTTTGGAATTCATTAGTTTCTTATTACACATTTTGGCAGTAAAACATGCATATACACCAGAGACGGGAAAAATTCTTAATTTGAAGCAAACATGTTCAGGCAAGTGAGAAGCAAGATGAAAAAAATAAGATGCAAAGGCAAGACTGGTCAAGTATTCCTACACTTTCTTCGCTTGCCAATGTGTTAGTTTTTACAATCAATTACTTTTTTCTAACAAATTATTCACATCAACTTGGATGAATTTTAAAGCCATACCACAAAAAAATTAGATAATTTTCACTTACTTGGTATTACAAGTATGATTTCTTAGCTGTAAGTGACTAGAGTGGAAATACAATGAAAAACTGCCCATTCGATTTGAAATTTTGATTTTTTTTTCTAAAATCAGGATGAACCCAGATATATAAATATTGAAAAGCAAAAATTGATGTATATGTCATATAACCTCTATTAAGTTCTATTTTGAAGTGTTTTTTTATCAGCTACTTTATTCTTTTGTTCCTTTGCTACACTACCCTAAGGTGCTATAAAATGCAATCTCCTTTATTAAATTCTTAAAAATTCTAAAACCAAATATCCATTTATTGGATAAATATTATCACTTCTCCATAACACCCTTTCATCTTTCATGATGCAGGTCCATGTTTTCAATGTGACTGTTTTAATAAGATGTCCCATCTTTTTCTTGAAATATAATTTTGCTTCCTAGGATAAAGCTTGAGTATACTAAATTCTGTTCATCAGGAAATATGTGTTTCAATAATTGTAGTAGAAAGACTGGATAAATATTTGTCTAAATAATATGAATTATAGAGAAGACAGGAAAATTGCATTGTTATGTTGGTGTGGTTTATTAGAAAATAAATTTAAATTTCTTCCTACTGAATTTTTATTCTGCTATTGTCAGCAGTGCCAACCACTTTTAACAAAAATGAATGCTTTCAAAGGTGGGCTTTGAAATGACAGTAAAAGTTATGCTCAAAAATGTCATTTCCAAGCTTATTTCTTGTAACAGGTTATGTTGCCCTTTAACTTTAAACTTGTTCAGAAAATATTTTATATTTATCATGTTTAAGTTTAATACTTGAATTTTGTGAATTTAACTCCTTTAAAGTATACTATTTACAACTGTTACTCCAGGGAAAATTTTTAATACTCATTATTTGAAACTTTAGATTGTTAATATATACACTCCAACACATCTAAATATGTGTGCAGCATAGCACCAAAGAATAATATATAAAGATTATATAAAACTTTTGAAACTGTGACTATATTTTCCCCAAAATAACATAGGCAACCAGATAGGTGAAAAAAGAAACTGTAAATTTCTTTATTATTTAAACATGTTAGCAATGGTTGAAATAATAGTTAATTTCTTAATTATTAAACATCTTTACTTACTAACTTGGTTTCCTTATGCATTAATTGTACAAAAACAGAAATAAACACGTATATGATTGTCAGTCTTTGAAAAAGGCTTCCCTTGCCTTCTTTAAATAAAATTGCATTTATGTTTTGAATTTGCTACGCATTCAGTTTGCACCAATAAAAATGTGAAATGTACTATCAAAACCTTATTTTGAGAGATACTTAAAATATCAAAAATATGCCTGTTAAAAGTAAGGCATTCTTTTAAATAATAGAATAATTCAATAACACCTAAATTTATTATAGTAATATATTTTACTGTCTTATTTATCATTTTCTGATTATTTCATTTATTCAGCCCCATTTTTAGTAGTTAGCCAATATTTCAAGTGTCACAATAAAATTAACTTCTTTGCCTTATTACATTCTGCTGAAAATTTTACTATATAATTTTTAATATATTCAAGATTTGTATTTTTTTTTTTACAAAAACTCAAAGCTTGAACTATATAAAGACCTCCTTGCACCACTGGAATATTAAGGTTTTTTTAATAGAGCAGATCAATTATATATTTGGATTATGTGGATGTCACAGCCTATGACTAAATAAGTTTCCAAGATAATTTAAATCTTTTGTCTGTAATTGCTTCTAAGTTGAAATAACTCATTTGCATATAAAATTTTTAAAAGATTTTTATAGTAACCAAGTCATATAACTAACTTAATTTAAATTAATTTGACCCAGATTAATAGCACTTTATCACTACTGGTATGTAGCTATGCTACATGGGTTTTCTTTTAACTCTTAGTATTCTTTAAATACTAAGTCATGAAAAAAGCCTAAACTGTGCTGTCAGAGAAGCTTTTTTCCTTACATGGATTAATCTTAAACCAGGTTTTCTTTCTCTTTAAGTAATCATTCATCCTCTAATAAATAAAATTTAAATATTGATTTCAGGAAATACAATATATGAGAGGGGACCCCCCAAAACAGAATTTATTTATTAAAAAATTGTGTATTTATTCTTACATGTTTAAACTTGAGTCATCTTCAAAGTACTCTCCATTTGATGCACTACTCCTAGTAAGATGCTTTTTCCACAGCTCAAAACAGTTTTTGAACTCTTAAGTTTTTTTGTCTTTTAGTGCTTCTGCCATTTTTTGGTTCTCTTCTTTCACATTGGCAAAACGTTGCCCTTGGAGAACTTTTTTCATCCAAGGAAACAACAAAAAAAAAATGTAGCTCGGGGGTGAGATTGGGTGAACAGGGAACAGGTCATTTTTGATCAAAAAAAGCGAAACACCCAGCGCAGTATGGGCAAATGCGCTAGTAAATTACCCATCATAAAATGGGAAAAAGAAATTCACTGAAGTCAAACACAACCTCTCACAACAATGCTAGCTGGTACACTGATGCTGATGGGGTCCTAGAACACTTACCTAGCAGAGGGAAGCCCATTCAACAAGGGACCCACCCTCCAAAAGATAATTATAGTTTTTGTTGTTATTGTTGTTTTTGTGGGGGGAGGGCTTGTATTTTGGTCCAGGAATAGATCTATATATTCTTGTACTTATTAATTAATTGCAAATAAATAAATAATTTCAACATTTAACAAGATTTAGTTTAAAAGTGATAATTGTTACATTAAATACACCTAATAAATGCATTCCAATAGTGTTTAATTTCTAAAATAATCAGTAGAAAGGTAATTTTTCATCCTGTTAAAAAAAAAACACTAAAATCATTTTATCTACTTCTCTCAATTTGGAGATAATAAAAAAGCCTATGAAATTAGATCACATATTTAGAGTCATTAGATAGCTTATGACAAAATCTCTAACCCGTCATGGAATTATTTACCCAAAATTTTACAAACAAGTAAACAAATAAATCACAATACTTTGAGTTGGAGTCTCACTCTGTCACCCAGGCTGGATTGCAGTGGTATGCTCATGACCACTGCATCCTGGAACTGCTGGGCTCAAGCGCTCCTTCTGTCTCTGTCTTCCAAGAAGCTGAGGTTCCATCTTTTAACTACCTGCTTGGAGTGTAGTAAGATCTGGAAAAGCACCAATATGGAGACTAATTATTTCAGTGTTTAGCTACCTCCTTCTGTTTCTGCAATATCCTACCAATATGCCAATGTTTCTCTCATTCTCTATGCCACCACTCCCTACAGACTATGAACTCTTTGAGTTAGAGAAAATAATGAATTTTTTATGCTTTAAGTTTTATGTATATAGAAAGTCCTCTGCAAAACCTCACTTGAACTAAAACAACTGGTGCCATTGGAATGACCATGGGTTTACCTTTTAAGCAAAGAAGTCGGAAAAATGCCTTTCAGAGAAGGAAGCATTTGTGAAAGGTACAGAGTTGTAAAACACTAGTGAATTGGGAAATAATTTGGCAAATATGCACCTTTGGAGGGATAGAACCTGGTATGGAAAGCAGTAGCATGCTGCTTGTGGAGAGAATGATGAGGGATGTATTGAGTCTAAATTAGGAATGGTTATAGATGCCATAATGACCACTGTGCAATCACAGTGTTCTGGGCACCACAGGCATCTAAGGGATGTTTTAAGCCTAACAGTGATATAATCTATCTATATGCTTCTGTAAATTTTAATTAATAAGAAGGAAAGACTTTTGGGAGGAAAGACTAAATAGAAGTATATCCTAATCAGATAAGCTAAGTATAAGAGTCAAAGCTGTGGCAGTAACCATCAGGATGTAGAGAAGAGGCAGGATCAAAATACAGATACATTTCTGAGATAAAACAGAAACAGTGTGTGGCTATATTGCATAAAGAATTATTCAATGAGGTTGATAATTTATACAAAGTAGAAGAATGACAATAAGTGAAGCTGCATAGACAAATTAAGTGTGCCTTGCTCATGTGCCTACTGGCAGACAAAAAAAATCATATTTGAACTGATAAGTCTAATACAAAAAAAAACAACTAAAAGAGCAAAGAGATTTGAGGAGTAGCTCATGATGAACAGTTGCTAATATCAGGACAACATCAAAGAAAAATTAAAATTAAAATTGATCTTTGGACTTGGAAAATGAAAAGTAATCCATGAGCAGATGAAAATCTTTTCATGAGAGTGTTGAGGCCAGAACCAAACTGTGATAGTTTCAGAAATGACCGGGTAGAGGAAAAAAGGGCTAAATGTTCACAAAACTCACTTGACATGAAGGGGAAGTTCAAGGCAAAGTTTTGAAGGGGCAGTACAATTGAAGACAAGTCTGTTGTCATTGCTTGATTTTGGCTCTTTTTTCAGTAAAAGATATTCTGAGTATGTTCATGAGAAGAAGAAAAAAGTCAATAGAAAAGAAAGTCTTGAGTATACAGATGTAAGCACACATCTGTGAAAATACCTTAAACACAGTTAAAATTACAAAAACGGCTGAAGCATGTCAAAGGACTAAAACAGTTTCAATTTATATACTCAGAAAGTCAAAATAATTTTCCTCTCAGGCTTAGCATATTGTTTCATTGAATGACTCCAATAGGCTAAGATTTCACTATACAAGATGGCTATTGCAGAATTATTTCAGTGGTCTACAGTGGTCTTATTTCAGTTCTTTCTATCTATGCATAGCTGAGCTCAGCTACTTGAAAGTCCTTTACTAGGTATATCAAGAGAAGGAAAGCATACCCTACCACACTTTCTGCCTCTGGATAGAAGCTTCTTGCAGATCTAAGGATACAAACTTTGGAATAAATGAAACTCAAAGTTAATAAAGAGTTAATATCTCTTCCATGCCTCTGCTATACTGTTTGCACCTTTCCAATTCTAGCTAGACTCATGGTAGTAAGTCTGAACTCAGAGGTCAATTTTATGAGACTATAAAGTTTACTTCAGCAGCCTCATCTGTAAATTGTTTAAAAAAATTAAAATCTAATTGACTCCTCTGTAACAAATGTCATGAGAAGTGGAAGATTTCTGTCTCTGGCTCGTTAACTTGTACATAGAAATGTGAATACTAACAATCGTTAGCCAAACTATATGAACTAACTTAGAAAATGCAATTAATAAATAAAAGAAATGTTGATAAATAAGAATATTCTTCTGACTAGTTTGTATTGACCAGTACAAGAAATATTTTATGACAAATTTTTAGGCATGACATAGTTACTATTAAAACTGTAAGCATAATATTAAAAATTGCAAAGGTAGATACTTTCAAGAAGAACTAAACAACAGTATGCTGGGAAAAAAAATTCCCACATAGTCTAATATCTGTATTGCCCTTTAATCTCAGTTCTCAAGTTGCGATACACATTAACAGAACTTTTTAAAAATTCTATACATAGTCCCAAATACAAATACGATAAAATGATAATGTAGAAACATTAAATGCATGTATAATATATTTAGTTTATATTCTCTAAGTTAAGATATGTCTTAACTTAGTTTTAAAAACACTTCCTATATTATAAATGTTTATTAAAACAGCAATTTGTGAGAAATAAATACATCCTATGAATGTATTTTCACATTTTATTTTGAAAGACATAATTTTTCATAATGATATTTTCACAAAATAAAATGTGAAAATATACTTATAGGTTGTATACAAGTAGAAGCATAAAATTACACATACATGCTTTAAAGTTAATAGTCAATTTTCTTAGTGAGACACATTTTTCAGATTAAATCTTATATTTATTCTGCTAAATTCTTTATTTTCATCTTTCCCATGGTTTTTCTGTATGTATTACATTTTTTTGGTATAATAGAAAGCAAATTTTGCAAAATTGGGGTTGAATCATATTTTCACCATTTGCTATTTGTGTAACTCTGGGCAATTTTCCTGGACTTTTTGTGTCCTATTTTTAAAAAATAATGAAACTCTTTATATAGTTTCTCTTTGATCCTCAAAAATGACCTGACGTATATAAAAGGCATTACATAATGCCAGAGTCTCTTCTAGCATAAAAGATGCCTTGGTAGCAATTAAAAAAAAAAATCCTACATCACAGCCCTGCATGGAAGAGGCACTCAATATTGAAGAAGTATTCCATAAATTCCATGTTTCATTTCTCCTTCTTACACATACCAACTCTATGAATAAAGGGTATTCTAAAATTACTGGGGCACTTTGTTTTTCACAACTTTTATGTAAACAAGTAAAAAGGAAACCAAACATGGTTAAGTAAAAGGCTTATACTTACGGGGAATTATCCTATGTATCTTATCCTACATACCTTATGTATATTATATGAGTTTTCAAAAAACTGGAAAACAATGAGCTATATTTCTTACTAAAACTGTACCCTACTCAACAAACCTGTGTGTGATTCAGTAGAAACTTCATAATATTGTAATTCTTTAGGGTCATGATCATGAAGAACTATAAACTCTGTGGAAGACAGAGTTGCTAATAGAATGCCAGATACAGAGAGTTTATTGATATAAATCCCTTAGTATGAAATCTCAAACACAGGTGCTTAATACAGAATCAATTTAATATATGTAACTTTGCTGATATAGAATTAACATGTGATAGAGCCAGTTGTGAAGTTACACAGATCTCTCTTAGTCTTTCTGATGCTGCCTGTGTTGCCTTCCATTGTAGCTGCTCATAGCTGTTACCAACCATCATGTAACTAAAGGGAAGAAGAAACAAAGTGACCTTGACACTTCTGGGCACTGTGATAAGATAAATGTAGTTTGATTCAGTTAAGATGGTTAAAGATGCAAACCAACACAAGTGATTCAAACTAATATTGACAAAAATAAAAAGAGATATAGTAAAAGGAAAGATTTTTTCCTCTGCTTACTAGAAAGAATGGTACTTCGTAAATTTCTGAGATCCTTCAGGGAGTCTTATTATTTAAACATACGTGTTATACATGTTTGATTTCTCTGTATAGCTTAAGTAGTAATGATATATGTGGGAAACCCAAATATATGTTAGAATATTTTTAAAAACAATTTAAAAATGAAGTGAGTCCTATATATAAAAGGTTATCTAGGTTGAGATTTTCAGTAACTTTTATAGACCTCAAAAATTTCTACAGCTCTTGCTGAGTATCTGGGAATGACAACCTTAACTTGCAATTTTCTTTCTCTTGTCAGCTTAAATCAGACTTTTAATGCTGTTTCAGTAAAGGTTTTTGAACTAAAGATCTTGAAATGGCTTGGATCTGACATGATTTTTAAGACACAAATCTGTCCAAATTGCCAAATAAATATAACTTGCAAGCTATTATGGGATTTAGAATCTCTTGATAAGACAGTTTCCACTGAAGTGGGCAAAAGGGTGCCCATTCAAAGGAATAGAGATGCATCCCATGTTGCAAAAATGTATATTTATGTCAAAAAATTATAATTTAAATTGCAGTAAGATGAATTGAGAATTGTAGACCTCATTCCCAGGCTTCATGATTCTACACAGGTTATCTGTTGAGACCCAATATTCTATCATCATAAAAGAACTACTGTCATTTCTTTGGTTATTCAGTCTAAGTATATAATATCTGCATGACTTTCTAAGCTGCTCTGAAACAAATGTTATCAGGCAGGAAAACAACAATAATACTGATAATATTTTATAGCATCCATTTATTTTTAAAATAAACAATTCTAAAGTAGTTCCTTAGTTGTCTAAACTCTGTTTAAAGTAACTTTTGATTGTAAGTGGGAAATACAGGGAAAAGGCCTTCAAAGTAAAAGCAATTTTCTGTGCCAATTTATGAAGCTCATTTTCTTTGTAATTTTGTGTCTCTTCACTTCTTTAGATAGCTAAGATTTTCACAGAATTAAACCAAAGAAAGAACTCAATGAAGACGTATCAATGTGTTTAATAAAAGCTTTCTCTCTATAGTTTCAATATTACATTAGTTTCATATAGATACAGATGATCATATTTTGGGTATTTTGCTTGTTTCATTGCTTAAAATATTCTAAACAATATGAAAGACTGCACCTAAATTTAGGAGGCTGTGAATTATTCATATAAACTATGTGCAATTGAGATATCTGTTTAGCAAAAGAGGAATATAAAATTCCAAAAATACAGAGATAGATTATATTCGAGTGCCTTTGTTGAATAAGCGATGAAAGTAATTTAAAATTCTACAAAGCATATAAATTTGTAGGCTATCTAGATTTTAGTTGTAATTATCCTTAATATATCACCATGTGCCTCCATTTATAATTTTTAACACAATGAACCTAAATAAGACTAAATATATATTCAACCTAATTAAAGCTGCTGCTTTGTAATGAAGTTCTCCCTAAATTCTGGACAAGTGACTCTTTCTTGTGTCAACTTCATGTAAAGTAGCATTTGATCATCACTCTGTTTTAGGGTTCTGCTTATTGACTGCCTATTGAAATTGCAAACATTTTGAGGAAAAGATTGTGGCATAACAAAGAATTATCAACAAAAAGTAGATTTGGAATCTAAAAGGGCGACCAGTTATAGGATTGTCTTAAGAAATTATTTAAATTTAAAAAATTTTTTAATACTAATGATATGAAAAATAAATTAGAGATCTGCAAACTGGGAAAGAAGTCTAAGACTGCTCGTATTTCCCCCCATTTGGTAAAAGTTTCTGCTGAAATTCTGTAAAACTGACTGTTCATCTATTTCCAAGATAGTAAGTGTAGAGAAACCTATAGCCAGATTTAAGGCCAACACAGTGAGGAAGGTAGGAAGAAAGGGTCAGAGTCTGTGTTCTCAGGATGCTTATTCTGATATTCAAATGTATGTAGCTTCTGCTACCTGATCAATTCCAGTTCCTTGCCCTTTTAGAAATTTAGCATCATATCAAGTTGCCTGAATGCAAAAACTGCATTAACTCATAATCTTAGCTTCACTCAGTATTTTGGTCTTGATCTGTCACTGAAATCCTGACCTCCTAGACCCTGTGTGTAATTTAGGACTTGGACACAATCTTAGAGACCCTCTTAAAGATTAAAATAATAAAGCTGGTTTAAGAACTGAGCTTTTCTCAGCTCTGATTCATTTCATAAATATTTATTAGATACCTACTGTGTTCCAAACATTATATAAGATACTGAGACAATAAAGATGTATCTGATTTATTCCTTAGCCTCAAAGAAACTGAAGTGCTAGGCAAGAAAGGGAATTAAAATAATGTTATAATGGTGTAATGAGTGTTGTGTTAGAGAAAAACAATGTGCCTATGGTGGCATAAAAAGAGATATATCTAACTCAGAAGAGACAGGGAAGGACTTACTTGAATCAAAGTTTGGATTATGGAAATAGGAAACTGACCCTGGAACAAAAAACAGGAAAAGAGAGAGAAATGCGAGACAGTAAGATGTGATGTATTATCAGATGAAAGTTCCATGTAGAGAAGTAGAATGAGAGTTAGAAAGATGAGACAAAAGTCATTTAAGAAATGAATATTAATCTACAGACTCTGAACTTTATCCTTAAAACAACACTGGGAGTATGTGCAAGAGACTAATAGGGTCAGATCTATACTTTAGAACTCTATTAAAATTTGAAATAGATATACGTTATTTTTTTAAATATAATCTTGTTTTTTTTTTCCATTTATCACTACTTATATCCCACCAGGCAAATGTTGGTGGTTGAATTTTGCTCCAATCAAGAAGTGCTATAATTCTTCTTCCCAATATCCTTCAGAAGAAGACACCCCTTAAGGAGCTGAATAATTTCCTTAACTTCTTTAAGGGAAAGTTGAATGGCTCCAAATATTAAATCCAATTCTCAGAAGAGAAAAATGCAAAAGTGCTACAGTGTGCAAACCTCCGAATCTGATGACAAAAGGAATTAGTGGGAAGGAAACCCCTTTAAAATACAACTACACAGACAGTCTTTAATCTGAGGGCTGGATAGAAGGTAGATGACACATATGGTTACATTATATATTTCTAACATCTGAGAATCAGAACCTAAGCGTTGAGCTTTCTGACTTTATAGTTTAAAACACAAATGCAACCATAGCTGTATTCATTGTGAAGGTACTCTTGTTGATGAGGTGTACCCCTCCCTTCCCCAGGCAAATATCGACTACCGTTAATCCCAACTCCCTGCCCCTCCCGCCCCGTAGTTTCCCACCACTGTCAGTACTTTTCTTATAGTATTACGGCAGTTGTTCAAGGTCCACTTATGAGTGAGAACATATGATGATCAGATCTTTGTTTTTGTGAAAGATCACTCAGTATTATAAGCTGTAATTCCACTATTTTTATTAGTATTTTTGGGGAGGAAAATCACTTTTAGCATCATTACTGACATAAGAATGCAAACATTTCTACATGATAAACCCCATTAAAATCAGTCAATCTCGTAAGACTTACTAAACTCCTGTTTTATGGATCTGAATGACTCATATGTAATTACTTTTCACACATGATCATTTTAGTAATATGTCATCATATGCTGTCTGTCAAGTTTAGTTTTCTTTCCTAATGGGATATTTCACAGCTTCTAGTAACCATAAATAAGAAAATAAAGTTTCTTATGCAAATCAACTTCTTGGCATTATTTTCTTATTCTTTTATTACTTAGTCTATGATAACTCTGAAGGAAAAAAAAATTCTCTCCTCTAAAGGATTCCAAAATACACGTTAATTTGTAACTATGAATCCGTCAATTAGCTTAAAATAAACATCGGTAACCATTAGAGTCTTAGAAGGGAAGCTTAAGTAATTTAGGGCCTATTAAGTAACAACCTTTGTTAGAATACGTAAGTATTGATAGGGTAAAATCTCCAAAGAATATTATACAAAAATACACGTTAAGGGGCAAATGAGTTGACCACCCACGTCCTCTAGTAACTCTGACAGAAAGGACAAAGAAGAGAATAACATCTAGGAGTGGAAACACATAGTATACAAGCATTCCAAAGGGATCCTGATACTGGAAAACAAGACTAAATAGTTAATTGTTTTCTGAGTTTATACAAGGAGATCGCTGCTTATTATTGTCACATTCTCTTTCTACCTCAAAACTCATATTCTCTGCTTATATTCTTTTTGTCCTTTGTTTTCTTTACTTCAAGTACATAAGTAAGCATTAAAACATAAAAGCTTACTATTTTACTGGGGAAAGTTTAAAACAGATTAGGTCAGAGAAAGTAGAATTACTTATTTTAACTTAGATCCTAGAAGACGCTGCCATGGTACCAAAAAACTTGGAGAAAATTTGTGTGGTGTTGTGATTAATAGAATATGAAAATATGCTAAATCATATTTATGGTCTGTGCCTCGTCTAGTGAGGAGAACTGTTAAACATAAAGAAACTTTTTTTTTTTTCATAAGAACACATCTCTAAATGCCCTAGAGTTCCCCAGTGTTTCTCCAGTGACCTCTTATGGGAGATGAAATTTTTTCCATCACTGAACAGGAACTGTATGTAAAATTTCAGTTTCAAAAAAAAAAGTTCCACTGTGAAAAATATTCTACAGTTTTAAGACATTGGGTATGGAGTCCCAAAAGTATGGTTTGAGTATCTAGTAACTGAGATTTTGTTTTATTTTTACTTAGAATTTATGTTTTGTGTTAGAGATTGTTTATTTTTACTACACATTATTAAGATTTGGCTTACAGGCCACTATGTTGGTCAAACGGTACATCAGCACATATACACACATACAGACATATATACGTTTTGAAACACAAAAATACTAACAAAAGGCTTCCGTCGACGTATTTTTTCACTTATTTATTTAGTCAACAAAATGTGCCACTCAGTTTAATTTCCCGTAAAATTTTTGTTTTAACTTCAGAATATATTTTCTTTGTTCTTCTTATTTTTCTGGCTCAATTTCATCATCAGTTCTAGTGGCAATGAATTATTCTTCCTATAATAACTTAAGAATTCCTTTGACTATATATATATTTTTTAATCACAAATGTAGAAAAGTAATTTAGTAACTTGCTAAGACAGAAGCAGATGCAGTGCTCACATAATCCTTTCTTTGGGGGCATTTTTGCACCAAAAGTGAGGATTAGAAACTGTTTTGTTTTAAATATATGAGAAAAAGAATGTGTGTAGTCACGATCATGCACAAACCCCACCTGGAGTGGTAATATAGAAAAAGAAGAAGAAAAAAAATCTAAGAAACTACTCAATTCGTCTCTTGATATAAACCAATTAACCAAGAAGAGAACATAGACTTCAATCCAACACAGGAAATTAAACTTTACAACAAAACAACAAAGCATTATTCAATGTGCATAACACAATGTCTCCATAATGAAATGCTGTACTGGGATGGAATTGTACCAAAAGGCTCATAACAGGCCCATGTTTAAGATATGACTTTCTTTGAAGGATTAGCTCAAAGGCCAGTTTTTCAGAGAATCTTTCTCTACCCTTGAGCAACAGTAACCAGTCATCATTTAACACACATTTACTTTCCACCACTCTCTCTCCCTGTGTGTGTGTGTATGTGTGTGTGTGTTACACACACTTGTGTACAGCACTGTGATATACCTGTACTAGAATTTTATGCTTAGAGATAGTTAAATTTTTATATGACTACTCTACAATAGCATAGTCCTCAGTATATAGTGCAGCATGATAGAATTAATTATTTTTAATTACTTTTTCTTCATCTTTTCAAATTTCTTCTGGAAATAGTAATATAACAGAAGAGCAAATTTGCAATTTTCAGAATGAATTCCTGTTTTCAGTAATTATATTCCATAACCTCCCTGTAACTCTGCACATTAACTATATTCTCAGTATTCATCCTATTAAAAGTGTTTATTTAATAAGCTTTTCCCAATACTCTTTCCATATCCTGGAATGGTATTCAAACTGAATCAAATCCCATCCCAAAGAAAAGTTTATGCCTCAGGGCTGCGGCATAGTGACATATTTTAATAATTAGTGAATTTTGTCACATTTAATTCCTGGGCAATTAGATTTTGTATATATCAATATATTCTTCCTTTTTAATATATCAATATATTCTTACTAGAATAAAGTAGAGGCATAATTTAGCATTGACTAGAATAAAGTAGAGGCATAATTTAGCATTCTTTATTTTTTTAACTTCTTTTTAAACATTCTTTTTGACCTTAAAACCCCTTTGGCTGAAGACTAGCCCATATAACAAGACCTACGGCTGACTTGACCAACCTCAAAATACCTTTGTTTTACAGATTTACAACTCCTTCTAACATCATAATTTTGTTGCTGGGGATAGTTTGCTAAATATCTTATCTACAAACAGCCTGGTTTACATCTTGTAATAAATTTTCTCCGCTACCCTAGAATATGCTAGCAATAAAAATGCCCATTCTAGGTAATAGAGTCATGTCTATAATTTAATGTAAGACGAATATATAAGAATTTTTTGTACCTCAAAAAAGAGAATCATAAATTCTTCAGTGGAAATACATAGAAATTGAAATCATGATACACGTCTGCTAACGATAGAAAATAAGCATAACCCATATTAGCAGACACCCTTTGGTACAATCAATTGATATCTAGAATCCTGTACTGGACTCAGAGCTAACTTTATATAGACCTTTCTACTGATTTAGATGCATGTCAAGTATCTTCAAAATGATTATGTTTATAGAACTAAAAGATGATTCCAGTTTCCCAGCTATATGCATTTTCATATAATCTCTTAAGAAGCACTTGATTTCTGTGTAGGTTTGGACATACTGCCTTCCTGCTAAAGTGTTTTCAAAATGTGTAAAGGAGACACAGTAATACTTATTTCTTACTATTATCTCACAGGGATGGTGCAAAGATCAATTAAAGCACTGTTTGGTGACAACTTTGAAAAGTGCTATGTAAATATAAGGTACTGCAATTTTGAGGAATAACAAGTTATCTCAGGGAAGTTTTAAATCCTGCAAATTAAAGATGCATTAGAAAATACTGAAGTTATCTATAAAATCCATGAAGTATAAACCACAACAATAGTAATAATAATTTTACTTAAAATTATAAAAGGTTAGCTTCATTAGTAATAAAATATATGAAATTCAAAACAATCAGTGTCAATCGAATGCATAAATGAGCCAGGATTGATAATATTTAAAGATGTTTCTTGTTCTGGCTGAAGTGTAAACTGTTCTAACATTTCAGAAGATTAATTTAGTAATTTGGCCCCAGAATCTTAAAAATGTAGATTCTATTTGACCCAGAAGTTGTCATAGAAAATCACCTATAAGATTTAATTGTGAATAATGTCAAAAAAACTTCGCTATAAGAATAGTCACTGTAATTCTATTTTTAATAGTATAAATATGGAAGTAAACACTATACTCATGTAGTCAAGAATAATTTAGGTAAATCTTGGTACATTATATGTTAAACTACTTTGCTACCAATTAAAGTGATTTTCTGGAGAAAATATTTAATGATATGAAAAGATGTTCACAAACTAAATTTAAAAATCAGCATACAAGCCGGGCTCGGTGGCTCAGCCTGTAATCCCCCGCCTTGGGAGGCTGAGGTGAGTGGATTGCCTGGGCCCGAGGGTTCGAGACCCGCCTGGGCAGGCGAAACCTCATCTCTATAATATATCAAAAAAACTAGCCGGGCGTGGTAGTGCACGCCTGTAGTTCCAACTACTTGGAAGGCTGAGGCAGAAGGATCGGCGGAACCCAGCAGGTCAAGGCTGCGGTGGCCGAGAGCGGCCACTGCACTCCAGTCTGGGCGACGGAGTGAGACGCCAACTCAAAAAAAAAAAAAAAAAAATCAGCATACAAAAGAATACTGAGTACAGTTCTATTTCTATTTATCTAAAGATAGTATACATTTCATTTTTACATCTAAAGATAGAGATATCTATATAGAAAGACAGAAATAGGTCTGTAGAGATAGAGATAGAATTAGAGAGAGACAGAGGCAGATATATCCACAGTGGTAGACATGGAAATAAAAATGGAGATAGGGACATTTATATAGAGTTATAGAAATATATCAATAAATATAGACTACATTTTCAGATATATAGAGAAATAGCTATAAATATATATACAACAAAAATGTAGATGTGGTTGTGTATATTTAGTAAGAATTTAAAATATTTCTTTGTTTATCTGTTACTTGTAAATTTCCTAAAATAAATATTTAATATTTTGTAAAAAAAAAGTGATATACAAAAAAATTATAAACAAAGGCTATTAAAATTTTACCAATAACATTATCAATCCTGTTTTTTTCTTGGCTGCTTTAATTCATACGAAGAAGAAAATATTAAAACTCTCTTATTCTCTTCAATCACAATTTAATTTAAATTTGTTAATTTTATTGGTAATCAATATCATATTTGAAACTTCTCTGATTTAGAGAAAAATCTTTAGAGAAACCACCCATGTGCATTTCACTGATCAAGAATGTTGTTGTTTAACAAAGAATTTGATCAAATCATTGAGGGTACATATTAACACAAAAGATGGAAATAAATTAAAAGTCATGAAAATAAGAGTGTTAATCCCAGTTCTGTCACTTACGAGGTATGAATCCTTAAAATGTTAAATCTCCATCTCAGTTTGTCAATTTATGAAACTGGGCTACAAATAACAACCTTCTTACCTTATCAGAGATATTTGAGTAATGACTCTGATAATATGCAAAAAATTTATGATCTACATAAGCATTGCAGTATGATTATTATTTTTTAAAAATAAATCAGAAAATGTGCAACTTGAGTTAATGATCACTTTTGTAAATCAGTAAAAAAACATGTAAATCTAAAATTCTTAAGCCTTTAGCAAGATGTTTTACTCTAATAAATACATGGTTTTCCAACTCTTTTTAAATAAAAATGGCTGTACTGTAATTAGTAGAAATTCAAAAATACCAAGATAAATTAAAAAATAACATTTTGTTAAACTCAAAGAATAAATATATTCATTTTTATTCTCTCCATTTGATATTCTTGAACCAAGTGAAATATATGTAAGCAATGATGTTTCTAAATTGGGTGCTGCATCTTTTTAATTGGAATTTTCTGCTTAATTTTTGATTTGAGAGCCCGTACTCCTTTTGAAGTATCCTAGAATTAAACCACTTCAAGTGTATTCACAGAAAAAAAACATTGGAAAATGTGAAAGTCAAAGAAACTAATTTATTTTTAAAATATCTAAGGAGCATCTCCTCTACTAGTATAAAATGGAAATCTTGCCCCCTAGAAGTTCATAGCCTGATTGATTTTATAAATGGATATGTAGAGAGGGCAAGAGAGAAGAAAGAAGGCAAGACAGTAAAGCATTAAACCCACAAAATTCTACAGAAATTCACAAAAGCAGGCCATTCTTCTAGATCTAGTATTTTTTTAATTGATTAGGTATGGCTCTGCTATATATGCAAAATCATATTCTTGGGAACCTGTCAGTAGCCCTTGGTCTTCTTGGCTACTTTTCACTAGGAGGTTTAGCTGTCAGGTTAGTTCTTGCAATTGTATTCCGTGTCTATGTGAGTGGAGTGCATGTTAGCACCTCTTCATCCGATTATCTTATGTTGCACACCTTATATCAGAGCATCCTTTCTAAACTTCACGTTCTACCACTAATCACCATCACCACTATTACTTTGAAAAGTAACACAAAGGTGGAGGAGGAGGAGGCAAATTATAAACAATGATAACAGCAGCTAGCATTTACTGGACATATACTCTGTGCCAGGTCCTAAACTATGCATTTCATATCGATAAATTCATTTAACATTTACAAAACTATGTTGTAGGTATCCTCAACCTCATTTACAAATATATAATATATAAGTGTCACCAGATGTTTATTGAAAGGCTTTTCTTTCAGTCTCCCACAAAACTTCCTCCAGAGACACATCCCCTTTAACTGATGATGTTAACTTTCCAAATAAAGGCTCATTTTTCAAAAAATTAGATAATTAAAGATAACTTTAGAACTGTGTCTTTACTGCAATGATAGTGATGGTAGAACATGACATTAAGATTCAAAAGACTCAATTTTCTTCTCTTTAATATTTCTCAGTGAATTTATTTTTTTTCCAAAGTCATAGGTAGAAGCCTGACCCATGCCTTTGCCAGTTCTGAAATGTATAAGTTTAATATAATTCAGCTTTTATAGATTAATACTTTTTCACTCATTAGTATGCTCTGTTCATAATCTAGGAAAGATTTAGGATTCGGGAAATACCCAGGGTGATTCTAAAATTTCTCTACCCTAAAATTCAAGAAGTTACTACTTCGTTATAAAATCACTTAGAAGAGCTTTCCTTGGTGTATATGGGGAAGAAGCCAGGAGGGGTCAATAGATCAGAAACCTAGTTATTAGAAGACAAGACTGTGTGCCAAATTTGTTCAACCACAAGTGGTTCCTGGCTGTGGAGCCATCTGTAGTCGCTGGCATTTGTCAGTTGTGCAGTTTGGGCTAAGGTGCAAGAATATGAATAACAAAAGAATTATGAAACAAATTTAGCTAAAATAAAAAATAAAATGCATTTTCCATCTTAATTTGCTTGCTATATTTTGCCTTCTTCGTGCACTTCTTCTTGAAATACTAAAATGCATATGAATAAGTCAGATTTTTCTAATTTGTTCTCAACCTACATTTGGTCATGTAGTAGACAAACTCAGTGAGTCAGCACCAGGCGGCAGGGACAAGAGATATTTTTAGTTCACCTTCAAACAAATAGACTGGAGTCCCATAAAAAACAGTTTCATTTAGAAAAAAAAGTGTGATTTAAGATAAATGATAAAGACGTAGTTCAAGAAAATTAAGAAAAAGTGAACATTTGAAATTTCTCACGTTAAGCAGGATGGTCATGTATAAATCATAAATCAGTGAAGTTGGCTTATTTAGTAGTAGGCTAACTAATAAACTGGAGTTCAGTAACTATAGCATATATTTTGGCACTGTAATGTTCAAAACACTTTTGGCTCATTTCATTTTGTTCATGTAGTTATTCAACAAAAAGATAAGTCACCAAATGTTTTTTATGTAACAAGCTCTCTGTTAGGTACTGAGGATGCAAAGTTGAGTGACACTGAATAACACTTTGATAGCCCTTGTCCTTATGGAACTTAGGGCTTGAGAAGGAAGATATATAAACTAGTAATTGTTACTCTACATGAGAAATTCCATAATGAAGTAATGTTTAAAATGTTGAAATACTTTATATTTATAATAACACTCTGAGCTATACATGGTTAATAGTTTCATCTGCACATTGAAGGTTGTATTGGCTTTGAGGAATGAAATATGATTTTTTTAAGGCCTCAGAGCTAAATGAATATCAAGTTATGATGAGAGTACTCATCTCTAATCACTCACTTTAGCACTAGTACATGCAATCTCTCCTAATTAGTTAAGATCTTTGAAATATTGTAAATCATCTGGCTATTATTTTAGGTGAGCAGAGTAATATCTGTTGGTTGTCTCAGAGTTACTGTATAAGCAATTGTTCCTATGGCTGGCCATTACAGTAATGTTTAAATCTCTAATGATCTTGTAAAGACATGATGCATTTTCTGGTTAATTAATCTTCCCCAGTGCTTTCATTACTTTGAGGTCTGTTATCTTTATCCATCAAGAAAATTTTTTGGGGGGTGGTGCCCATGACCTTAACCACTTGTCCACATTAATCTCATACAATCAAAACTTGAGGAATCCCAGGCCACCAATGCTAGTTAGCTTGATAATCTCTATTTGTGGGTACACAGTACTGTAGAGCCTGAAAAAAACAAAGCCTAGGCACAGACAGAGAAAAGTCAAGCACAAAAACATAAATATAAGCTGGAGGAAATCTGCTTCTTCACCCCAGTAATCTAAAATCAAATTCTGAGAACCTTTCCAAAAAGCATCTTCAGGGACAAGAATATGCATGTGACATGGACTTATGTGCTTCAGATGAAACTCTTGGGCTCCAGTTCCTTTCTTTCCTCTCTTCTCAATTTCTTAATTGCCCCAAGTAACAGAATCAGAAAGTTCACAGTAACAAATATCAGTTCTGGAAACAAATACGTTTAATAATTGAGGGATAGACTTTTTGCCAGACAGATCTGGCTTTATATCTGCTAAAACCTGATCAGCTCTATAACATTGGGCAATATATTTACTCTCATCTATGAACTAGAGTTTTAAAAACTATCTATTAGCAAAATTGTGAGGATTAAATGAGGCAATGCATGCAAGTCTTTAGCATAGGATCTAGCATATTGTTAAATAAATAAGATTAACTAAACTGTACAAAGATTAATTCCTAAGTTTCAGTTTCTTCATCTGTAAAATATAAATAAAAACCATCTATCCCATAAACTTGTTGTAAGAATGTAATGAAGCCATGCATATAAGTATTTAGCTTGGTATCTGGCCTACAATATAAACTCAGTAAATGTGAACTATTACACATTGTACAAACATAAAATTATAGTGGAAGATCTCTTAACTTCCAGTTAAATTGACTACCCTGATTAACCAAAACTTCAGTTATTTGTGTAAAGCATGTGGCCTGTTGTCCAACATATTTAAATACCATGGCTAATAATATGCACTCTACAAGTAGGTAGGGTGACCATAATCTTCAGCTTGTCCAGCTTGGTCATAGTTGCATCCTCTCCACTCTCTAAAGTATCTAAACTTGGGTGATAAATAATATGGCCACCCTCCAAGTATGCCTGAGGATTCTGTCCCTGCCCAAAGATTTATATGCTTACCAATTGCCCCTGCATCAGTTTCCAGTGGTGCTTTTGCCAGTTTTACTTATTACTGTAACTTCACAATTCAATTATAATTTACATGAACTGATGAAAAATACTATGGAATTATATATAATGTAATTTAAAATATATACAAACTAATGAAAAAACTTGTAGTATTGGATATAAGAAAAAAATTGTAAATCAGGGGATGGGGCTAGAAAAAAATCAAAATGAAGAAGTGTCTGCACTTATTAATTCCCAAGTTTCTTTAAGTACTTGCTGTAATTCAGAGAAATTCAACGTGAAACCTGTGAAGAATGCAAAAAGAACATGTAAATTTTGTCAGTAGATGCATACTCACATGCATTATACCTCAAAATAAGCTTGCAAGGAAATAATTTGTCTAAGTCCACATCTATAATACAACAGTGAACGGTGCTGAATCACAAACTCAAATGCATCTTAAATGAAAGTTCTTGCTTTCATTTGGTAGATAATACCTCCCTATAATGAAGAGGCAATATAAAAGATGAAGTGAGTAAGAAAGCATAGTATCAGTTATGCTTTTCGATCTTAAGCCCAAAACGTTATGAACTAATTCTGAGAGATTGACTACAAATATTTATAACAAAGAACATTACAAATTAAGAATAAATATTTATACATATGTGACTTTTCCATTTAGAGATATACACACATTTATATATTAATTACGAATTACTAAAAAAAGTATTAAAAGGAGATTAGGTACATCCTAGTGATTTATTTTCTCTATTAGTATGCTACAGAAAATTAAGTCCTTTTATAATTCTACCATAACACACTAATTTATTTAGTCAGCAATCAAGGCATAAACTTTTATGTCAAATAAGAAAGTGCCATCACATCCTCAGCATTCACCATGCAATACTTCTAAATTGATATCCTCCCTTAGAATGCTGTGTAATATAACCATAAAATACACTCTCATTTTATAAGTAATTAAGTTGGAGCTCTTCTTTGAAAGATTATCTTAGCTATAGTGAAGCCAGAAATATAAAAATGCAACCTAGTTATATTTAAAACATGATTTATAAATTTTAAAATATTAAACATTTTAAGCCTACATGTTTCATTATCATTAATGAGAAATGCACAGCTAAAAGATCATGCAACACTGAACAATTTATAACTAATTGGTCACATTTTTCCATATTTTTTACAAGTGAGAAATTTGGTGGAATAATTAAAAATGGAGCTTTTATCTCCAAACTGCTAATAATGTACAGTTTCAGATTAAAATATCGTGACCTGTGATATCCATCTCAATAGTCATTGGCTATAACACCTACTTAACTTAAAAGTAAATAAAATTTAAAATTTAGTTTCTCAGTTGCATTAGCCACATATCAAGCGTTTAGTAAACACATGTGGATAGTGGTTACTGAATTAGGCAATGTAGATAGCAAACATCTCCCTCATCCAAGAGTGTTCTATAGGACAGCCTTAAATTAGGCTTTAGTGGAAGCTAATTGGGCTTTGATATGTCTATGTACAGTTTAATGGTCCAGTTTAAGGCTTTCTAATAAGCCGGATTTGGACATTTTTAAAATGGCATATCATTATTAATAAACTAGTTGTTTTGGAGTGCTGCCTTATCAGGAGTTCAAATTCTCATTTCGACATCTCTAACAGAAGTATCTACATATCCTCAAACACATTACTTGCAGAAACTATTCATCTCCCATGTACTGTTTTCCAAAGCTTCTGTTTTCTGACTTTCTCTACTTAGGTTTATGATATTATCATCTCCATAGCCACCTACCTCAACATAAATCTACAAAATCATATTTTTGACTTCCTCTTTTCTCTCTTCACACTTCTAAATGACCACTATGACTTGTTTATTACACTACATAATTGTTTTCTCTTTTCCTCTCCACCCCTTTTGCTACTATCTTATTGATCTCTTTTTCTCGCTTTTAAAAATTTTTTATTTTATTATCAAGATGTGGGGTATAAGTGAGTATTAACTACATAAAATAGGCTGCATGCAGGTGAGGTATGGACTTCTAACTGGCCCTCACACCCCCTGATAGTGGATCAGGTACCCTTTGTGTTGTCGTGTTACCTCCATCTCCTCCCTCCCTCCCTGCCATAGCAATCCTAGTGACTGCAGATTCCACCCTTGTGCTAATGTAACTAATACCCAGGGCCCACTTATGAGTGAGAACATGCGGTATTCAGTTCTTTGTTTCTGTGACAGTTCACTTCATATTACGGTCTCCAATTCCATTCAATTTGCTATGAAGGACGTGATTTTGTTCTTTATGGCTGCACATTACTGTTGTGTATATGTATCACATTTTTTTTATCCAGTCCACTTTCGATTGGCAGTAGGGTTGGTTCCATGTTTTTTGCTATTGTGAATAGTGCAGCAATAAACATATGTGTGGAGGTGTCTTTTTTGTAAAACGATTTATGTTCATCTGGATTGTATGGAATGTCAGTTTTTAGTACTTTTAGGAACTGCCACATGCTTTCCATAGAGGTTAAAATAGTATGCACTCCCATACACTCCCATGCACTTGAGGACTTGGCCAAGAATTTGTTGCCTACTCTGATGAACATAAGAATGTTTCCTATGATTTTTTTCCCCCTAGGATTCTTATAGTTTGAGGTTTTACATTTTATGTTTAGGTCTTCAATCCATTTTGAGTTAATTTTGATTTTTGCATGAGGAGATAGGTAGGTAAGAGCCTGGTTTCATTCCTCTGCATGTGGTCAACAAGTTAAAAAAAAAAAAAAAAAAAAAAAGCTTTTTTTTCATTTTAATTCACCTTCCAGACAAAAACCACAGCAGCCTTCCTAGAACACAGATTTTGTTGCTGAAAAATCATCATCATTAATTTGACTCTAGCCTTTAATTCTCTAATTGCATTCTCAAAGATGTCTTCAGAGACAAACTGGTAAAGACCCCTATATTTCACTTCACTGGTGAAGGAAAATGGGTCAGACAGTGCACCATTCACTTGCCATGACCAATCATATCAATGAGGAGTAGTAGCCTTAGGATACCAATGGCCTTCTCATGGTAACATTCACTAAAAGATAGTGAGTGGCTATTGCATCTCAATGCTATAAATGGCCTTAAGTTGTTTTTATAAAATTTCTGAATTTAGTGCACAAATTTTCTTTGTACTTCTACTTCCTGATCCAAAGATTGCATCTGTAGTTTGCATGACTTGTTGTCCAGACCCATTACACAAGGGTAGTAATGCTATTTATTTCCATTAAATAACAATAACTGAAATATTGTTACTATAAGACTCATCTCAGTTTTAATTATTGACTTTTGTTTAAGCTTTTGGAGTCTTCAGCTTTTTTAAAAAAACTCCTTGTGTGCCAACAATTCAGGACTAGTCTGCCACTAAAGTAGCTGCCTTTCGGTTTAATGGAAGCAACTTGTTATTAGTAAAAGCATAAAACTTGCTGAATGACCATAAAACATTCTCCTGAGACTATCCTGGAAAGCTAATCTTAAACTTCAGCTATCCTCATAGACAGTTCTATTTTGAGAAACAATAAAGCAGTTCATAAACTGGAAAGTTCTTAAAAAGTCCTACTTTTATCCTCATGGAAGGTAGAAAGAAAGTCAGTTATTGTGTTGTTCTAATTAGTTTCTCTGATGCAAATCATGTTTCTGTTTGCTTCATTTTTTTTAAAAAACCATTTAGGAGTTGTTAGAATATGTGGATAATTCTCTCTCACATAGTAAAAATATTTATGGTTCTTAAAAACAACATACAAATGAGTAGGTTACCTATAAAGTGCTATGTAAAAAAAAAAAGAATATAGAAAATAGAATACCATAAGGACTTCAGGCAAAGGTAAAATTGTGTTCTTTAAAATATATGTGCAAATACTATACATTATGAGCTCAATTACTTTATAATTTAATAGTAAATGATTCAGAACTCAATTATGACAATAAGTTGATTGAAGGAAAAATATGCATGCTGCACTTCTATATAATTTCCCTGAAATATCAGCATTATTCTACTGTAACCATGTATCTCAAAATGGGCTTCTTGGGCCAACAGCATCAAATTAATCTGAAATGCTTGCTTGATATGCAGATTTCTGAAAAATTTAAATTTTGGTTTTGGAGCCTGATTTGCATTTTATTAATATTACTAGTAACTCCTAGAGTCTCACAACTTAAAAACACAGTATTATATTATTTAGAATAAAAGCAATTGAACAGCAGAGTTGAAGGCATTTGAAAGACCACAAGAAACTTTTTTTTCGCTCAAATATATTGAAAAAGTAAAAAACTTACTTTAGATATAAGCTATAATCAGTCTGTATAATTTCTTATTATGATAACAGATCTGGTTTTTAAATTTTCTTGAAAAGGTTTTGATAGTTAAATAGAAAATAGACTAATGTTTATTTCTAACATAAACTTATTTGTAAAAAATAGCTTGATCAGTGTAACACTGCTTTGGGAGAAAAACACTTATTTTTCATTGCCTCATAAACATATTCAAATGTATTTTACTCGTTTGCATTAAAATTCATTGATGACAACTTATGTAAATATCTTCAAGGCAAATTAGACAAAGACATCTATCCCTGAAGAATGAGATTCTTCCCTAGGTAAATGATAATCATGAAACTCGATTGTACAAAACTATAAACCATACACAAGAAAAATTAAAATTGTATGGTTAAAAATATGAAATTGTCAGTCTTCCCTTTTTCCACTCTCCAAATCTCTGTCACAATTTCTAACACAAGAAAAAAAAACATATCAAGTATTACATTTCAGTCTTGAAGATAACATTATTTGAATAAAAAGAATAAATTAATAACTTTGCTCAAAATTAAATTGAATGTGTGGATAAGCTTATCATATTTCAATAGAAGTCTTCTTGCATGTATTATGCAATCAGCTGATCACAAGCCTTTATCAAAAATAGACTGATAATAGGCAATAAATCTAGTATGTGATTATATTACGACCTTTAGATTGCTTCTTTTTAACTGTCAGAATAGCTATATGTTCCTTCCCCTACATTTAAAACCTCCCAAGGAATTGAAGGTGGAGAGTGGAAAGAAACCAATGCAGCAATTGAAATTTTTTCTTTTCCATCAATCATAGAACCAAAATACTCTGGCAACCATAAATTTCAAAAGAAATGTGCATATTCAGATGGAATAGCAGCAATTCATAAATTAAATTAAATTCAGAAAAGTCTTCTTTTAGAGTTTGTTCTCCTTTATTACAATGTCAATGGTCTCAGTAATATCAACTCCGCATATGCTACAAGTTGAGTTTACTTTCAGTAAAAGAAAAAAGTGTGTTAAACGACATTCCTTGTGTTATGCAATTGTGGAAAATCAATCTCTGTAAGAAACCAGTGATCCAGTAAAACTGAATCCCCACATGCAACATTCCTCCTTGTGGAAAATCAGACATACTCACCACTGGTCACAAATGTATCAGTGGGATATTAAAGAACTTGAAGCCCTTTTACAGCTTATTCGTGAATCAAATCATTAATTTCACCCAGAAGAATAAACAACATATTAAAAAATAAGGATTTAAAGGATTAATGAAGTTGTCAAAGATGCTTAATTCACAATTGGACCTATATTTAGGTATGGAGAGCCTAGTACAACCTGACATTGACTAGAGCTTATTGCACGATTTTTTGCCTTAACTTAAATGGCCAGTGAACACCAAAAGCCATGATTACCTATAAAAGATTCAAGATTGTTAAAAAGTTAAGTCTAGAATTTTTATTAGTTTCAATTAGTAAATGTATGTCTACTGACCATAAAGAAAACAGAGGTAATGAGACTGAGGCTGCTTTACTGGAAGGTTCCAACTACAGAGCTTTGTTTAATACATTTTGAATTTATAACAATGCACAGCATAAGTGTAGTGCTTTACTAGGTCTTCCTTTCAAAAATTTTAGTTACTTTCCAGTTCACTAAAAAGCAAACTCTTGCCTCCCCTTTGAGTTGAGATTCAGAATATCAGTCTTGCAGATTGAGATACTGTTTCATTGTTTTGGTAGCTATAACTTTGTGGTTGGTTTTTTGTTTGTTTTTTGTTTTGTCTTAAACTTTATTCTAAAGATGTGGGGTACAATTCAGGATTAGGTATACAAATGGTCATCGTACAGGTGAAGTTTGGGCCTCCCTTTGGTCCCCACTTTGCCTGGTTTGAGATCAGGTACCCTTATTATGTGTTCCACACACCCCCTACCTGGCAGTATCTGCTACTGCCAACCCCTTTCTTACACTGTTATGGTAAATGTTCAGGGTTCGCGTCTGAGTGAGAACATGTAGTGCTATGTTCTTTGTTTCTGTGATAGATCACTCAGTATGATAGACTCTAAATACATCCAAGTTGCTGCGAAGTCCATATGTTTGTCCTTCTTTATGTCTGTGTAATATTCCATTGTGTGTATGTACCTCAACTTTTTATCCAGTTCAGTTTCGATGGGCAGCACGGTTGGTTCCATGTTTCTGCTATTGTGAATAGTGCTGCAATAAACATGAGTATGCAGGTAACTTTTTTGTAGAATGATTTGAGTTCCTCTGGGTATATTCTCAGTAGGGGAATTGCTGGGTCACATGGAAAGTCAATGTCTCATTCTTTTAGAACTTGCCACACTGTTTTCTAAAGAGGCTGCACTAGTTTGCATTCCCAATAGCAATGTAGAAGCGTTCCTTTTTCTCTGTATCCTAGCCAGCATCTGTTGCTTGTTTTATTAATGATGGCTATTCTTACTGAAGTTGGGTGGTGTCTCAATGTGGTTTTGATTTGCATTTCTCTGGTGATGAGTGAGGCTGAGCACTTTTTCATGTGTCTGCTAGCTGCCAATATATCTTCTTTTGAGAAGTGTCTATTCATGTCTTTTGCCCACTTTTTAATGGGACTGTTTGTTTTTTTCCTTTCAGCACATTTGATTTCTTTGTAGATCCTAGACATTAGGCCTGTGTCAGATATACCATTGGTAAATATTTTTTTCCATTCTGTGGGCTGTCTCCTTGTTCTCTTGACCTATCACCATACTTTCTGCTTGTTAAGAGTAAAATTGAATACGCTTGCTCTTTTAAAGGTGTCTTTCAATTTTCCAATTACAGAAAACATAAACAAAATACAGAACAAAAGTTATCTGCTCTTCCTACACTGACGTCCAATATTTCATCAGGTAATATTTTACAAATGGACCTTCATAAAACAGTGCTTTGCCAAGGTAATATATATTTGATTGAGTTGTTATTCTTAAGTTTAACAAAGTAATATTCTGATTTGCCTGAAGTGATAAAGTGATATAGCAAAAGCATTCTACTCTTGTATGCTTACAAGCAAATGCATTTATTCTCATATTTTCATAGCTTAAAAGCAGAACCCAAAAGTAAAAATTTTCCTCCATCCCTCAAACTTATATTCAGCAATATTTTGCATTCTCGTTTAAATCAGTTGGTAAATATAATCTCCCCCCAACCAAAGAAAAGTCTGACTTGTAAAGTCCTTGTTTCTATTTAACATGAATTTTGACCTTTCTAACAGAAAGGTCTTCATAAGGACAATTCAAGCAGACATTGAGAAGTTTCCAGGAAATTTTTAATTGAATCAGAACAGATAAGAATTAATTAGCTACATCTGTCCTCATGACAGTCCTGATTTGGGAACAAAAATCGAATGAAAAGGCTGCCTTCTCTAACTCAAACCCAACTCCTTACTGCAAAGACATTACCAAAAAAAAAAAATTAAGTAGCTGCAAGATAGAGAATAAGTGACCCACTTGTGCTTAGACAGAGACAAGAGAAGTCTAAGAACATCTAGATCTTTTTAAAGTAACAAGGGGTGAAAACAGAAATTAACGACACCTAAAGTCCTTTTGGTATAAAAAAGGATTAAAGGTATCGTTCTTCACATAGAAAGGACCATATATCATCAGCACATTCAAGTACCGAAGGATAAAAATGTGTGTTTACTCAATTCTGTTTCACAGATAAGGATAAAGAAGAATGGAGAATAGTTTTTAGCTAATTAATAATACAGAAAGTTACACAACCATACTAACTCCTCTCATTTGCCATCTATGATCTTAATCCTCAAGTGGTCCCTCAGTGTTGGTAAGCAACTCTTCTATATTCTCTCTGCCAGATCAAGATTCGTGAGTTTAATTGCACAAGACCCACACTAAGAAGGGTTCCATGCTTGGCTTAGTACTCCATTGTCATTGTCTTGAAATGCTTAAAATTTTTTTAACAGGAGCTTCACATTTGGCAATTTTCCCAGGGCCCTGCAAATTATGTTGCCTGTTCCTGGTCAAGTCATTCTTATACTCCTCCACTCTCTCAAACGACTATTTCACATCTTATTCTCTTCCATTCCCCCAGTGTCCTCCCTCTCCTTCTTGTTCCCAGTTTGATGATTTGGTTACACATACTATTTTACTACAGAAAAAGAAAAACAATCAAAAAAGAATTTTCACCTCTTCCTACAAGTATATTCAACAACTTACCTGCAATGATATCTATATAAATTATTGTCTCTTCCTGTTAAATTGAGTGAATGGTTCTGCCTTTTCTGTAAAGCCACCTAATCTACAAATAGTATAGAAAATAGTATTAGAAAACTCATTTTCCTCTCAAACTTGAGCCACATTCTCTATTTTCACTTTTATTATCACTAAAAGCAACATTTTTGGATCTCTTTCGGTTCATTCTTTGTCTTATTTTTTCAGAATAAAAAGATTTATAGGTATCCCTCAAAGACCTCAACAGCCATAACTTAATAAATATGTATGAGTGCATAAATAAATGAGGTTAATCATGTTCCTAAGTATTTGCTTAATTAATCTGCAAAGTACCTTTTTTTAATTTTTCCCAATTTTGACTCTTCCACTACAATTATGATCATTTATTCTTATTTCATTAGAGATTAATGTGGAAAGATACCTTATTTTGTATTTTACCAACCATGAGAATCTATTCAAGTAAAATGTTGGTGGTGAAAATCTCAATTTACTTGCAAAAGTAATTTAAAATGACTATGGTAGAATGATAAAGCTATTAATGATTTTGTAGAATTCAGATTTTATTCTCTTCCTATTATATGCCATCTACAGCTTGATCAAAGTCCTTAATTTTCATTTTATGCAACAGTGGACAAATCCTACAATTTACACTATATTATTTCTACGTCTATTGTAAACAAGGCAGCTCAATCTTATTTATCTTTAGAAATACACAGTTCTACCTCTCCACACCTATAGAAGATTCAATTTACACATGAAAACTGAGGAGAATAAACTAGATGAATGTTTTCCACCTGTGTTCCAGAACCTTTTGGTTTTTTGAAAATATTTTGGAACACCTTTGGGGAAGCAAGAAAAATAGAAATTCCAGTGGATTCCCCTTGTTCTACCAGAGTAAATTGGTATTCATCTTCCTTATTCATCAAGTTTTCTGGTAACATTTTGTCTAAAATATCATTCTGCTAAAGATGACCTAAGTTTCCTTACAGTTCCAAATGTCTAAATGATAATTTTTGTTGAGTTTAAGAAAAATTATATGATCAATTTGTTGTCTAAAGTGTCTATATTAAAGAAAAAAAGTGCATGTTCCCTCAGAAGAAAGACCAAGTAACAGTAAAAGGTAAGTAATTAGGCAATTACAGAAGAAAGAGGAAGTTATAAACACCAGAGGAATTTTTTAAGTTGCAAAAAAGTACATACCCAACCCCACATTTTTCTTTTACCCTCAAGCATTTAGAAAATGAGCTTACTCACATATAATAAATTTTTTAAAAACCTAAAGTTTGGAAATTAAGGCATAAAAGTTTATAATCAAGTGTGCCATAAGGTTTAGTGCACAAATATTATCATTGCTTTTAGGTATTGAGGAATTTCTACTTTGAAATCAGGAGGAATAATTTAATTTATAAAAACATAATTAAAAAAGAAATGAGATATTTTCACACAAAACTTTTATATAGATGTTTATAGAAGCTTTATCAATAATTTCCAAAATTTAGATGCAACCAAGATGTTCTTCAATAGGTGAATAGGTAAACTGTGGTATATTCATACAATGGAATATTATACAGTGATTAAAAAATGAGCTATCAAGCCACAAAAAGATATGAAAGAACCTTAATTACATTTTGGTAAGTTAAAGAAACCAATTCAAAAAGGCTGCTTGATGTATAATTGTAACTATATAAAATTATGGAAAAGACAATACTATGGAGACAGTAAAAAGATCGGTGGTTGTCAAAATTTTGGAGATGGGAAGGAGGATGAAATAGGTGGAGCACAGGGGATTTTTAAGGCAGTAAATTATTTTGTATGATTTTGTAGTGGTGGATACATGTCATACAATTGTCAAAACCGCAGCCATAAGAAAGAACGAAATCATGAATTTCGCAGCAACCAGGATGGAACTAGAGTCTATAATACTGAGTGACCTCTCACAGAAACAAAAAACTGAGTATCACATGTCCTCACTCATATAGTAGACCTTGATCACCCAACGTATTACCACAAGAAAATGACTGACAGTGGTGGGAAACGATGAGGGGGTGGGAGGGAAGCAATTAATGGCAGTAAATACCTGTCTGGGGATGGGGGGACACTTCTTACAAACAAGGGGGCCTGAACGAAACATATTTGTGTACCTAACCCTCAAATGTACCCCTCAATATCACAATAAAAAAAAGTGATGATGGTTTGGGGAGAGATTTTATTAAAAAAAGAAAGTAAACTTTTAAAATCAATCATATTTTGCTTATGTGGTAACAAAGATCTGAATATTTGGACACAATTATTAACTAATTCTTTAAAATTTGTTGTCATTAAGGTGACTAGAATAACAGCCTGTACTGTGTTTATATTTGAGTTATTATACCTATATTGGGATTGCTTATATGCCCCCCTTAATTTTGTATTTTATATCATTAGATAATCAACAAGGATTCATTAAATTATAACCTATTGCCTATAACTTCATTAATTAACAGAAGTATGCAATTTCTTTAAAGATCACAATCATCTCTCAACTCTGTAAATATACTAAAAATCATTGAATTTTATACTTTAACAGGTGAAATATATACTACATAAATTATATGTCAATAAGTTATTCTTAAAAACTGGTTATGTGCATGAACTAAATATGGTGAATATTTCAGAGTTTTTTTTGTTTACTATAATCAATAAATGGACAAAATGATTGTGAAGAATATTTTGAGTGAAATTACCCTAAAATTAATTAATTAAATTCATTGCACGTATAGGTAGCATAATGTCAAAAAAAAAGAAGTATATATAACAGTCTTCTAGTATCACTCTCTGTGAACACTGAAAATTCAACTTAGAAAAATGAAACATGCACATAATCTCCCAAAGTAATGTGATCCTACATCATATGGCAATACAAAGATGCTAATCATACAGTATAAACAATGAGGGCATACTATTTACTAAGACATTTCAGGTCAAAGTTGCTTGGAAAGACTTCATCAATAGATGGTGCTTAAGCAGGACTCAGAAAGTTAATGAAGAGGATTCTTATCATTCAGGACATGGGAAATAATATATGCAAAGGCAAAAATACATGGTACAGTGTGATAGGAAACACATAAGTTAGAATTGCAATTGTTACAAATAAAAGTAGCCACTTGTGACAGACTGACTAGGTTCTTATGCTCAGTGCCCCAAACAGCCAAGACTAAGACAGCAGCCGTTACAATAGAGGAAGAGTGTAGTATCACAAAACAACTGAGTGAGGAGGAGGGGAGATATTTCTCAGATCTGCCACCCTGAGAATTCAACGGTTCAAGTTTTTAAGGGTAATTTGACAGGCAAGGGCTTAGGGAATTGGGACTGCTGGTTACACAGAGCTGTCTTTGTGTACAGTCAGTTTCTGAGTGGAGTTCACAGCTCACTAGTCCGGTTGGCATCAGATTGTCTACCAGAATCCTGAGTCTGAAAAACATTTCAAACACCAGTCTTAGGTTTATGTTATCTGTAGGAGCAACTGGAGAAGTTACAAATCTTGTGAACATTGGATGTGAGAGGGGAAATCCTTTGTGATCAAAGCTACTCATGCCTTTCAGTGGATTAAGTTTAAGGATACCATCAAGGAAGTTGGCATGACCTACAGCCCATTGTTCAAGAGAAAAACAAGTTTATTATTAATCTTTCAGGCAGTTCCAGAGGCTAGCATATGCATAGAGGAAGAAAAGGTCAAGGAGAACATTATGGTTCACCCAGGTTTCTATATTAACAGAATCCAGGCCCCTAACACAATACTAAACTTGTGGCTTTTTATTAATTTTATATAGGCAATTTCACCCTAATAAAGGACCTTACACAAGAAGTATTTTCTACAATTTCTACAATGACCACTATTTCTCATTTAAAACAAATTCAGAGGTGAGAAGTTGCTACTACTGGTTTAGAGGCTTGATGATGTTCGGGCTGGTGCTGCCATGCTCCACAAGTCCAGTGGTGCTGGGGTCAATGAGCTAGCACTGCTCCGGGCAAAATTCTCTATACTTATCCTCTAATGAGAACAGATCTCTCCTGCCCCCTCCGGACACTCTAGGCACTTTCTAGGCAATCAGAGGATAGGTAGAAGAATAGGAACCAGTGAGGCTTTGTGTTTTCATTCAAGTTATGTGCATTTTCTCTGGTGTCTTCTGCTGGAACTATATAACAGAGTCACTGCTTAAGTGAAAGGGAGGATGACTTTTGGTGAGGAAATACAAAATCTATTGACGATACAGAAAAGGTAAAAGGGAGTTGAAATGGATCTTTAAAAGGCCAGTCAAAAGTTTCTCTCAATAATGTCAACAATTATCTTTACCTAGTTGAAACAAGAAAATATGGAGATGTATGTGGTGACTCAACAATGAGGAGTATTGGCAAGATATAAGAGGTGAGAATGAATGTACTAAAAGAGTTTTCCACATGACTTACCTCTAACACTTAGTGTCACAAAATTCTTTGTGTACCAAAAAAAAAAAAAAAGAGTTGAAATACATTTAGAAAATGCTGAATTTCTATGTAATTTCTTTCATTGGTACATAAAAAGAACCCCAAATTTCTTAATTTTAAAAGGGGACTTAAATTTTCATAACCTAGTGTCTTCTACATACTTTTTACTATAAAACTGTGTGTGTTGGTGTGTTTTCATGTACAATGTATGAGTGAGAGATAACTATTACCAAACCAAGGATGTGTTTTCTGGAAATGATGTGCTAGGAACTTGGGATCTTTTGCAGGTTCTTGATCTGGAGAGTAATGTAAGACACAAAACATTGTGTTATAAATACTAATCCAGAATTGAATCTAGAAATGAATTCATTTTGGTGAGGTAGGGGGGTATTGCTAAGACTGGAAGAAGGAAAGGCTATGAAGGTAGTAATTGATTTACTTTAGAATTGAAATGGAAAGACTAAAACTAAGGTTATAACTGTGGCACTAGCTTGAATGAAACTAATCAAAAACATTTCATTATAAGAATTATAGAACATTAAAACTCAAATGGCCCTTAGAGATCAGCTGATTCAAAATTTCACATGATGAAATATGATAGACTGTTATTAGTAGAATAGATGAAAGGAGGAAAGATAATGTGGAGGAAAAGAAGAGGTCAAAGGTGAGTAGATTTCGAATCTATAAAACTATAAGAATGATGTTGCCATTTTCATGAATGCCAATGTCAGAAAAGTATGCTTCTTAATGGATTTTATTCAGGACATGGGGAGCTTGATGGACAGCTCAGGATATATATGAGGATGTCCACCAGTCATCTAAAGGTCTGAAGTTGAAGTCTGGTTGAATGTTATGAGTCTTAAGAAATATGTTTATGATAATTGAAGCCATTAGAAGATAAACTTCAGAGAAATAAAGATAAAAGAAAATGCAGACACAATAAAAAGATTGCAAGCCCCTTATTTCTTCTAATCCCTCTCCTTTTATTTATACATTGATGGTATACCTAAACATTGTCATTTAACACATAATGCAAAACAATCTAATAGCCACCTGTTAAACTTCTTGTAGCTATGGTAGAAAACACCTAACAAAGTGGTAAGTTCTTGAAACTGTGGATCCATTTGTCCTATTAAAATCATATATTTCAAAAATGGTATAGCAGTTCCTTGAATAATGTTGTTTCATTCAACAGTGTTTTATTATAATGTTGATGAAGGAAAAAAATGATTCCTGCTGGAGCTACTGTCCATGTGAAGTTTGCATATTTTCCCCTTGTCTGTGTAGGTTTCCTCTGGGTGTTCCAGTTTTCTCCCACACGCCGAAGATGTCCAAGTTAAGTAAATTTGCATGTCTATGTGGTCCTAGTTTGAGTGTGTGTGTGTGTGTGTGTGTCCTACAATGGTGTTTTGTCTAGGGTTGGTTCCCACCTTGAGCCCTGAGCTACCAGGAGGGGTTCTTGACACCTTCAACCCTGAACTGGAGTGGGAAAATAAGTGGGTAAATAATTATCTTACCTTTTTGAAGGATTCTTATATTTATGTATAGCTCACATTTACGTCAATGTTTAATATTAGAAGTGTTTTGGTCTGTAGAAGTCTGGTGAGGTTTTTGAGATCACATGCCATAAGAAATCAAGTATTATTTATATTGATTAGCCTGTGGTAAAATTGGTTTTGTTATTCGTTGTTTCACTTAAAGTGAAAGTTCCAAGCACCTACCAATGAGCTTAAGTGAGAAGTTAATGTACTTGTGCAAGTTTCACTGAAAACCCAAGATATTATGTTCATAACCAAAAAGGCACATGAACCTAAAAAATTAGAATTAGAACGAGAATTGGAACTAAAATCCCTTCTGTTTACAACTCTTAAATTTATACTTCATTTAGACGTTTTCCAACTTGCATTATTGTACACCTAGCATTAGGTGTGGCTCAGGTTTATTCTCTTCCTATGCCTTATTCTCCAGTGCAGTAGCAATATTTTTACAGTTGTTTTCATGTGAGAAATCATATCAACAATTTACCTGCTATTCTGGAAATTCATGTAAATCATTTGGTAAACAGAAAAAGAGTAGATGGTCACTTGAACTAGTGAATGTAGGAAAAGAAATAAAAATAAATAAATAAAAATTTGAGTCCTATTTAAAATACTGTTCATGATGTCTAGGGTTCAGTTCGTCAACATTGTGGGCCCCAAATCTGCATTAGGCATCAAAATACATAACTTCCACAATGCACATTCACACAAACTTGATTCCCATAAAACAAAGTATCACAAAGTAAGTTTATTAATTTACAATGGTGCTATAACATTGTAATGACTAACTTTTGTCAATAATGTGGTCAATACTCTCTCCTCAGGGAAGAATACCTGAAGATGCAATTTTTTAGTAAAAGTTGGATTAGTAATTCAGATAAAATAGACTTTTTTAAACCCTGAGAAATATTATATCTGGGATTTGTTAGAAATTATCCCCAGTCTAGCCGGGCTCAGTGGCTCAGCCTGTAATCCCGCGCTTTGGGAGGCTGAGGTGAGTGGATTGTCTGAGCCCACGGGTTCCAGACCCACCTGGGCAACTTGACGAGACCTCATCTCTACAATAAATCAAAAAATGTGGTACATATACACAATGGAATACTACGCAACCGTAAGAAAGAATGAAATCATGAATTTCGCAGCAACCTGGATGGAACTAGAGTCTATAATACTGAGTGACCTCTCACAGAAACAAAAAACTGAGTATCACATATTCTCACTCATATAGTAGACCTTGATCACCCAACGTATTACCACAAGAAAATGACTGACAGTGGTGGGAAACAATGGGGGGGTGGCAGGGATAGGGGAAGCAATTAATGGCAGTAAATACCTGTCTGGGGATGGGGGGACACTTCTTACAAACAAGGGTGCCTGAACGAGACATATTTGTGTACCTAATCCTTAAATGTACCCCTCAATATCACAATAAAAATAATAATAATAATAAAAAAAAAAAATTTAGCCGGGCGTGGTAGCGCACGCCTGTAGTTCCCGCTACTTGGAAGGCTGAGGCGGAAGGATCGCCGGAGTCCAGCAGGTCGAGGTTGTGATGACCGGGAGCGGTCACTGCACTCCAGTCTGGGTGACAGTGAGACTCCAACTCAAAAAAAAAAAAAAAAAAAAAGAATTTATCCCCAATCTACGAGTAATACATCTTCTTTGTGGTACATTTATTACTACCAAACATTTTAGACTCTCATTGGAAAAAAGATTTACTTTTGTTTTGGAGTTCATGATGACCGTTCTTGTTTTTAATAGCTCCTAATCATTTAACAAGCTATCAGGCTCATGCTTATAAACTATTTTTACAAATTTTTAGATTACTCAGTAAATTGACTCATCAGCATGTCTGTGTTCTCTTCCCTAAACATATAGCAAGTGACAGCAGCGGCAGCAACAACAACAACAAATAGGTAGGCTTATAACCATGGAAAATATGTTTAGAGAGTTGAATAATAAAAAATATCACCAAAAGATGGCTAAAGACACAAGTTTCCTTGTCTCAAGAGTACTTCACACAAGATCAACATCATTAGAAAAATGCAAATTAAAACCATAATGTGATACTTCTGTCAATCTGTATAGATTGGCAAAATTTTAAAGACTGATCAGACGAGTGTTGACAGGGTTGTGGAACTATTGGAAATATCATACACTGATAGTGAAAATATAATAGAAAAATCAACTTTGGAAAATATTTTGGCAATTTTAAAAAAGCTAAACATACACCCATATGACCCAGTCAATATACACCTAGATATTTACCAAGAAATAAAAGCATATGTTTGCATAAAATATACATGGGTATTAACAGTAATCTTATTTGCAATAGCTAAAACTTATAAATATCCTAAATATTCATCAACAGGTCAAAGCATATAAAATTTGTAGTATGTCCATATATTGGTGAACTTCTCAATAAGAAAGAAAACAAACTGTTGTACATAAAACATGGAAGAATTCCAAAACAATTCTGTTGAATTAATAAAGACAAACACAAAAGAGTCTACACTATATGATTTCATCTATATAAAATTCTAGAAAGTTGCAAAACTAGCTTATGATGATAATATGAAGACAAGTGATTTGGAGGTGAAAAGATGAAGGACTAGATAATAAGGTGCTACAGGGAAATTTGGGAGTTTCATCATTATGATGAGTGTGATTAATATATGCCAAAACTCATCATATTGTACATTTTAAGTATGTACAGTTTATTTAATATCATTCAGACATCAATAAAACATTTAATTTAAAAAATTACATCAAACAAAATAAAAAATCCAGGGCTACTATCATAAGCAAAAGAAGACTAAACTAAAATATCTGACAACCACCCAACTGTGTAGAATTTGATACTTTTAAAAATTTTTTAATTTTAAAGTTGTGAGGTACAATTCAGGATTAGGTATACATGTGGTCATTGTACAGGTAAAGTTTGGGCCTCCCTTTGTTCCCCACTTCACCTGGTTTGAGATCAGGTACCCTTATTGATGTTATGTGTGCCCCCTCCCCACCCCCCACCACCCTCCCCACCCCAACAGTGTCTCATTACTGCCAATTCCTTCTTATAGTATTATGATAAATATTCAGTGTCCACTTATGAGTGAGAACACGTGGTACTTGGCTGTTTGTTTCTGTGATAAATCACTGAGTATTATAGACTCTAGGATTTCATACTTTAAAAGTAGTAGAATTGAGAAGAAAAGAAGAAATTGATATTGTTTTGTGAAAAGAATTGTGTTTAGTCTTCCACTGGTGATAAAAAAAATCTACGTTATGCCTGATGTAAATACTAAAAGGAGATTCTGAAGTTATTATAATAATTCCTTCTTGACCAGGTGCAGTGGCTCAGCCTATAATCCCAACTCTTTGTGAGACCGAGGCAAGAGGATTGCCTGAGCCCGAGGGTTCAACACCAGTGTGGGCAACTTGATGAGACCTTGTCTCTATAATAAATCACAAAAATTAGCCAGGCATGGTGGCACGCGCCTGTAGTTCTAGCTATTTGGAAGGCTGAGGTGGAAAGATAACCTAAGCCCCGCAAGTCAAGGCTGTGGTGGCTGTGAGCATGCCACTGCACTCCAGCCTGGGCGACAGAGTGAAAATCCAACTCAAAATAAAATAGAATAATTGCTTCTTTTGCTATCAAATGACAAATTACAAAAAAGAAAATACTTCTGGAAAGATGTTCATAGAATGGAATATAAAAACTGCAAAGTTGCTTATACACAAGACATGTAAAGAGGAAAAATACAATTAAACAATAAAAATGAACAAAAATGTTTCTAACAAAAGTTATAAAACATGTGATTAAAGTTAATAATTTAAAATTAACAGCCCAACAAGCCACCTAAGGAAGCTGAAAAAGCAAGACCACAAAAACCCTAATTTCAGCAGAACAATCCAGATCACCAAAGTAAAAGCCCATATGCAGGACATAGAAGACAAAAGATAATACAAAAAATCAATGAAACAAAAAACTGGTTCTTCAAAAGGATAAACAAGATTGATGGTCCCCTAGATAGACTGACCAAGAAAAAGAGAGAAAAAGCCCAAATAAACACAATCAGAAACACAAAAGATGAAGTCACTTCGGACCCTGAGGAAATACAAAAAATCATTAGAGACTACTATGTACACTTGTATGGAAACAAACTTGAAAACCTTAAGGAAATTGAGGACTTTCTGTCATCACACAACCTGCCTAGGTTGAAACAAGAAGAAATTGAGACCCTAAATAGACCAATAACAATCAAGGAAATTACGTAATAAGCAAACGACCTACAAAAAAAAAAAAAGCCCTGGACCAAATGGCTTCCCAGCAGAATTCTACAAGACATTTAAAGAGGAGCTCATACCAATCCTACTGAAGGTATTCCAGGCGATTGAGAAAGATGGAACACTCCCCAAATCATTTTATGAAGCTAACATCACATTAATACTCAAGCCAGGTAAAGACCCAACAAAGGAGAACTACAGGCCAATATCTTTGATGAACATAGATGCTAAAATTCTCAACAAGATCCTAGCAAACCAGATTCAACAAGTCATCTTAAAAATTACCTATCATGACCAAGTAGGCTTCATCCCTGGGATGCAAGTCTGGTTCAACATTCATAAAACCATAATGTAATTAAATATGTCAACAGATGTCAAAACAAAAACCACATGATTATATCGTTAGATGTGAAAAAGCTTTTGATAAAATCCAGCACCCCTTCTTGATAAAAACCCTCGAACATCTAGGCATACGGGGAACATACCTCAAAATAGTAAAAGCCATCTATGAGAAACCCACTGCCAGCATACTCCTAAATGGACAAAAATTGGAACCATTTCCCCTGAAAACTGGTACGAGACAAGGATGCCCACTCTCACCCCTCCTGTTCAATATAGTATTGGAAGTTCTGGCTAGAGTAATCAGAGAAGAGAAGGCAATCAGGGGTATCCAAATAGGTAAAGAGGAAGTCAAGTTATCTCTCTTTGCAGATGACATAATTGTGTACCTTGAAACCCAAGAGAATCTGTCAAAAACCTCCTTACACTGATAAAGGACTTTGGCAAAGTCTCAGGATATAAAATAAATGTGCAAAAGACAATCGCATTTCTTTACACCAATAA
>CAUYQG010009071.1:0-11788 GCA_963574415.1 Tarsius wallacei
CCCATTACAAAGTGGGCAAAAGATATGAACAGACACTTCTCAAAAGAAGACATATGAACAGCCAACAGATACATGAAGAAATGTCCAACCTCACTAGCCATCAAGGAAATGCAAATTAAAACTACACTGAGATACCACCTAACTTCAGTCAGAATGGCCGTTATCAATAACTCAAAAAATAACAGATGCTGGAGAGGATGTAGTGAAAAGGGAACACTTCTACACTGTTGGTGGGAGTGTAAACTAGTGCAACCTCTGTGGAAATCAGTGTGGCGATTCCTAAAAGCTCTAAAAATCGACCTTCCATATGACCCCGCAATCTCCCTCCTGAGAATATACCCTGAAGAACTCAAATCACTCTATAAAAAATATACCTGCACACATATGTTTATTGCAGCATTGTTCACAATAGCAAGATCATGAAACCAACCACGCTGTCCATCAAAAGAGAACTGGATTTAAAAAATGTGGTACATATACACAATGGAATATTACACAGCCATAAAAAAGAATAAAATCATGAATTTCGCAGCAACCTGGATGGAATTGGAGTTTATAATGCTGAGTGATCTCTCACAGAAACAAAGATCTGAGTATCACATGCTCTCACTCACAAGTGCCCCTTGAACAACTATCGTAATACTATCAGAAAAGGATTGACAGTGGCGGGAAACTAGGGGGGGCAGGGAGGGGAAGGGAGGTGGGATTAACAGTAGTCAACATCTGTCTGGGGACGGGGGGCACACCTCATCAACAAGGGTACCTGCACAATGCATATTTGTATACCTAACCCTTAACTATACCCCGCAATTTTAAAATAAATAAATATATATATAAAACAAAATTTTAAAAAATATATAAAAACGAATAAGCAGGACAGTCAAATTCAGACTTGCCTTTTAGAGCAATCACTTTATGAGCTGAACTTGAACTCTACACAAAATCTTAATGAACTGGAAGTCACTGATAGTCTTTTGTTTTTCAGTGATTTGTTTTGGAATAGCTTAGATCCATAGAAAAGTTGCAAAGGGAGGAGGAGGAGCCCCTGTATACTCCTCGCCCTAGTTTTCCATTTAAGTCTTTGAATTAATTGAGGTTTATCACCATTACTTGGTGGTGGTGAAATAAGAAAATAAGCAAGCCACAGGGACTTGTCTGAAAACACAATGCCAGTTGCTGCCTCCCTGTGCCTCCCCTCTCACTATGTTTGTAAGAGCTGGACATTGAGAACGAAAGTTCACATTGATAACACTGGTGTGGCAGATATGTAGATCTTCCACGCCGAAACAGGAAATTAACTCAGATTGTGGAAAGATTCCTCACCACACAAGTTGAAATAAACAGAGCTTTCTATTCTACCTGAAATAACATTACAGTGCCCAAATTCTGGAAACATTTCTGAGGCACATCCTTGAACCCATAGGCAGTTGGAGGTGCTTCTGCTCTGTATGACTCCAGGTCTTTCTTTCCTGGGTGTGGACTGGGTGAAGTGCAATCCCAGAAATCATTATAATTTGGCTAGAAATGGGAGAAATGGGATGCCTAGCTTGACCTAGCTCAATGGTATAGCCAAACTACTTATTGGGTCTTCCCTGAGCCCAGATCAATAGCAGTCTATGTGTTCTCTTCTGTAACTGTACAGTTTGAGTCCCCCAAACAATAGTGCATGAGTCAGGTAGTTTAATTCTTTGCAGTTTCTGAGTTTTTCCAGGCTCCACCTGGTTTTCACACTCTGGCTAGATGCAGGTAACCAGAATCCAACTTATTGTTCACTTCTTTGGCCAACTGCAATGGGAATTTTACAAGTAGGAACCAGTAGTCTACAATACTCAAACTCCATGTCCTCATATTAAAGTTTTCTGTAATTTTCTTGCCCTTCTTGTGAAGTCTGCAGACAATGAATTCCCTCTCCCTCTGCCAAATAATCCTTTTGATTTTCTAAAATCTGGCTCAAAGCACTTCTGCCTTTTGCTTACTTCAAATTCATTATTTTATTACTATCTCATTATTACCTTTATTTTATTACCATCTTATTATTTCACTGAGGGAGAAGATGTTTCCATGGTGATACAGGAATCTTACCACTTTGAACCTAGTTAAAACACATTAGTATACCGGTTAGGAATTTGTTTTTGGAGGGGCCATGAGTCAGGATGCTATAGAGACTGTAACGGAACTAAGATCTTCCTAGTTCCCCTTTGTTTATGTTTAATGGAATAATATATACTCGAGTTAGTGGGGTTGAGCTCAGCAGCCTGTATGGGTGGGTGAAGGACCTCAGTAGGTGTGTCCAGTGTTCTCATTAGTCTGCTCATTTAACATATTAATGAAAATTTTTTGCCTAATACCACAGCATGCCAAAAATGAAGATATGCTCATACTTATCCTTCTAGAATTCAGTGCCCACAGAAAAGACTGATGAGGAAAACAGCAAACAGCTATATCAGAGGGTGATTCAGGTTTCACACGAGGCAGAAGGAAGGCTGATGGGCCAACTTCACAGGTCCCTAATGGAAAGCTGTACTGTGGTCTTGTCGCCATGATGCCTAACCTTATTGGTGATCCTTCTTGATATCTGGTTATAGAGACTGATTCCCACTAGATTGATGTATAAACCATCATGAAATTGTATCTCTTTCCACTGAGGAAAAGAGCCATCTATCCTAGACAATGTGGAGGCAGATGCATTCTCTTCTATGGACCCAACCATATGGGAAGCTAAATTACACTGAAAGGATCTCCATGGAGGGACCCTTGAGGGTGCAGCAGCCAGCTTGCCTTAACTTACCTGAACTAATTGTTTACATCTTTATCCAAATCCACATTCAGTGACTTCACATTGATTCCTCTCAGTTGGCTATGGTGGGTATATTTACACTATGATCATTGGCATATCTTGCAAATTAGGACTTGTCTTACCCCCCGGAAATCTTATTGCTGGGCATTTGCTACCATACCACTTGACCTATTCCATATCCCATAAAATAGTCTCAGATTGGTTGGATAGGGTACCATGTGTCCTAAGAGGGGCATGACCAGTATATTTTTTCTTTATTTTCCTTTTTGTATGTGTGGCTGATTAAGAATGCTTCTGATGGATGGATTAGTGTTACGCCCTAGCCCAGGAGAATTTTATTTTCCTTTTGGCTCATGCTTTAAGTTAACATCACCTGCCTCTATGCTGGTGTTCATCTTGTATTCAGTAGGTAACCTGGTTGCTAGGCTCCAAGTCCTTTGGGGCTACCTCACTGTGGGTCATCTGTCTATCACTGGGGTGAGAGAGTGGAGAGATAAAGCAAGAAACAAGAGTGAGAAGAAGGATGCTATCATTTTTAGTGAATTTTCCCACCTATAATTAATGTCTTTCTTGAAACAATGGAGATAGGTTTCATGACAATTTAAATTTTATGCTAAAACTGGCCTTCTGCTGAGTTTTGATCTGGGTATGAACAAATGGAGGGCAGCAGAAGCCACCACTAAGTGGATTTTGCTCTTCTTTAATGAGGAATACAGTGCCAAAAAATTAAGTTGATTTCATTAGTGAAAATGAGGCTTCTCCATCAACTTTCACATTATACAAAGAATGAAGGTAAAAAAAATCTAGGCAAAAAAGAAGAGAAGGAGCCCAGACAAAGTAAACAATTATTTTTGATGTACTGATCCCTGCAAGAAGATAGAGCTTTTGGCAGAACAAAGAGCATCTTTTTAAATTAGTGTCATGATTTTCTGGCAGTGATTGACAATGTTTCTCCAACTCTATTTTTCCTTAGTGCCAGCCGCTTTCCTTGTGCCCCTTTCCATGTAGTTTGCATACCCCATTGGACAGAGGGAAAGGAGATGCCCAGCCTCTCCCCAGGAAGCCACAGAGGTGGCTGGATTGCAGTATGGTCCGGTGCTTGAAACCAGCCTGCATTCCCACACTGCTTTAGAAGCCCCTAGCCCTTTATGGTTATATAGTTGTGGGCAAGTTGCTAACCTCATTGAGTCTTAGCTCACTTCGTTTGCTCACCTACAGAATGAAATGATCAGAACTGCGTTCATCATTTCGTTGAAAGAATTGGAGATGAGGTGTGGAGCACACTGTACTGTTCCTGTGGAAAGTGATGGTGATTAATAATAGTAATGTTTGGAAAGATTAATTTCTGTAACCTGCTGACAGGTACAGTATTCATTACCTTAACGGATACTTACTGAATACCTACTGTGTGCCAGGCACTGTTGTAAGCACCGCAGTTATATCAGTGAACAAAACAGACAAAAAAATTCTGTCCTTATAGAGCTTGCATTCTAGTACATCATTTGAAAATCACAGTGAAGATTATTTGGGAATCCACGAGGCCTCAACCCAATGGGCTAGGCTCTTAACTGAAGCCCAAATTTCTGCTTTCAGGATGTAAAATGGGCATAATTCAAGCCCATTACAAGAATTTTAGGTTCATAGCTTTTAAAGCAAAGATGTCTTGAGGCAGTATCTCATTCAAACGTTTGAGGTAGGCTTATTACACAAAGCAATAGAGTCACAAAGAGTTTTAAAAGTCTGCCCAACACCACACATCTTAACATTGAGTCAGGTGTCAATCCTCGATAGGCCTAATCCTGAACTCATACTCTTAGCTGTGATGAATGGGACACCAATTCGATGGATGGGGTCTTTTCTTCAAGCTCTCCTTTTCCAAATTTAGGTACAAGTTGTAGGACTAGGTTTCTGGAGAAAAGTCCAATTTTTAAAAATCTTAATCTATAAGCATTACAGTGGCAGAGAGTAGTCAACATCTAGTCAACATCTTTTTGACTAGAACTTGATGAGCTCTTGGAAACTATTAATAGTTCAAAATATTTTGAATGAATGAATAGAGTAGGATATGTTTCTTGGTACTTGTTGGTCTTTCTGTAGAACAGAAGAGGAACTTACGTATATTTATTGTGCACAAAAGACAGCAAGTTGCATTTTTTTTTCCTGAGATAACATTGCCTTTGAGTAACAGTCTGTAGGTTGGTGAGCCTGCAAGACATGGTGGCATGGAGGAAAGGCAGGAAATTAGAAAGTAGCAGGGCCAGGTTCACGGATGGTTTTCTGAGGAGACTGGATTCCATTCAAGGGGCCATGGGGAGCCATTGGAGAGCTGCTAAACACATAAGTATAAGGCTGGGAAAGAGTTGAGGCAAGATTCTAGAATCAAAAAAAGGAAAGATTTGTCCAAGATCAGACCACAAAATAGTAACAGAGCAGGAAATAAAATCCCTAAGGCTAGAGAACTTTTTCTAAACCACATTGTGATTTTTTAAAATTCTTATGGGAAAGTGTGAACTGAGCTTTAACTCTGAGGTTGTTTCTGCTCATGACAGGCATTTTTGTTTTGTTTTGTTTTGTTTTTGACCATCCCTATCAGGTGAGGAGATCTCTGCCTATACAGAAGACCCTGAGAGAAACCCATGTGTACTAAAAAATGCTATCAGCCCCAAACACTTTGTTCTTGGTCAAAGGGAAAATTAGGGGCTAGGGTTGCAGAGACAAAGGAGAGCAGTGGGTCAACATTCTGGAGAACAGCCTCAAATATCATGATCTATGGCCTTGGATGGAATCCAGTCTCCTCAGCAAATATGAAAATATGTTGGAGAAGGATCTAGGATGTTCTCAATATTGAGGAGGAGTGCTCAGGACTTTATGATCCTGTTTCCAGGTGTCATCAGCCATGGTGCTCCCCCTTACACACACCTTCCAGCACACGCCTGCATCACCTGTGTGCTCTACTCATGTTTCTGACACATCGCCCCATTATATTTCCTACACATCTCCACCTACCTCAATATCCATGCACGTATATTCCCTACACTCGGTGACATACATTCTCCACACACTGACATAAGCAAGAGCAGATGCAATACCCTTCACACACCCTTGTAAATGCCTCTACATCACACACCCCATGCACGGTTTCCACAGTACACCCACACAGTTCACACTCTTAGCCACAAACATATGCCACACAGCTGTATTAAAACCTTCCCACCCACAAAACATACACATATCGTGCTCACCCACCCAGATCACATCAGCACTCTATATCTATGTCTATACACATTTACATATACACACATCCTCATTCGCACACCCACCCTTCACATCCTCATTCACACACACACACACACACACACACACACAACTACTGTACCATACATATACACCATATTTATTTCCTAGTAGCAATAATTCAACAGTGAAAAAATTGCCCTAGGCCACGCACAGTAAGCCTAAAATCACTAAAAAAATGTTAAGGCCTAAAAAGTTTATGGGGAAATAACATTTTATTTGCCTATTTTTAACTCCCCCGAGGTTAAATATGGCCTTATTCCATGTTCAAGCAGCTTTGGGATTATGTAACACCAACAGCTCTGACTTCTGACGTCAGTGCCTTCTCTACCATTGGTGACGGAAGTGCAGAACCCTTTTATCCACCAGCAGCAGCAGGTGTGCTAGGCGAAAGGATATGTACTGCTGTGGTTAAGGAATGGACTGGAATAAATGGGGAAAGTGATGCTCTCAGCCCATGAGATGAGCCTCCTTGGTACAATAAACCCTGCTTGATAAGGACTGAAGTCTAGCTCACTCATATGAAAAGTGATCTGATCTTGCCACATGTCTCTTCTCAAGGGCTGGGTCTGCAGTTGACCAGATTGATGTCCCAAGTCTGGTGTTGAAGGGCAGCTAGGGGTAGAAATGGAGGGACTATGGTTCGATGCTTTGACTTTGTGGCTCAGAGTCATAGAGGTTTCCAGAATCCACTACCAGCAGGGACAGAGTTGTCACTGTATCCCCAGGTTGGGGGAAGTATAGCATAGTGGCTAAGTACTTGGTATCTGGAGTCAAGTTGTCTTGGGTCAATTTCTGGTCCCTCATCTATTAGCTCTTTGACCCTGGGCAAGTTACTTTGCATCTCTGAGCCTCTCTCTTTCCAACTCTAAAATGGGTATTGCTGCGATGTTCAAGAGATATTTATGAAATGGGCATAGCACAGTGCCCAGCACATTGGGAACACTCAGTAGTCATTATCATCATGACGATATTTTTTTAACCAAGCCTATTTTTCTTGGTTAAAAGTCCAGTCAACTCTGGCAGAGATGGACTTCTAAAAGAAGTCCTGCTTTTTTGTTTTTTGAAGTCAGTATGTTACTCTTCACCCACATTGACCTTTCCTTGTTCCCCCAAATCTACTGCAGCTGCTCTTACCTCTTTGTCTTTTCTCGTGCTGGGTCATTTGCATGTACTGCCATCCTCTCCCTTGTTGGTTTAGAAAATTTCTACTTACTTTTCAAGAGTGAACTCAAATATTGTTTGCCATGGATAGCATTCCCAGACCCCCCAAGGCAGATTTAGATTTCTTCTGCTCTCTCACTGCTTCTTATACATGGAGACCTTGATTCTGCCAACCCCCTGCCATTCTTCACCATTGTGACAGACGTGGCCCTCTTTGGCAACAGCAAGAGAAAGGGAGAGCAGTTAAGAAAAAGGACTCACAGTAACCCCAGAGTCTATTGTAATCTTGCCACTCAAAGTATATTCTGGGAACTAGTAGCATCATCATCACCTGGGAAGCTGTTAGAGATGCGGGATTTCAGCCCCACCCGGACATACTAAATCAGAATATGAATTCTAATAATGAGGTGACTTATCTGCACAGCAACTCTGGGGAAGCATCGTCTAAGAGTCCTCTCCTTCCTTAAGCATTAATGGTGGTAAACAGGGCAGGTAAAGGTATGTGTATACAAGAACACTTGATTTACTTAGGTTTGTTTCAACCATGGCCATGGAAGAAATCCCAGGTAGATGTCATATCCAAGATGCAATCAAAAATACAATTTTGGCTTGTTCTTTTACACTGGACCCCCAACAAATGCTTCTCCACGTTTTTTCTTCTTTGCCCTCATCTCAAATCTCTCCCAAGCTCCATCCCAATGTTTCCAGGTGGGACCCACAGATTATAGGTTTCCTTATTCCTAATCATTATTTCCTTTACTTGGATTTTCTCTTTATTTTATCATTAACCCAAGGAGGGAGTTCCATAAATGGAGCAACCGAGGGTGGTACCTTCCTGATCTCTTTGATTTTACATTTGGCTGAACAATAAACCACTCATCTTTCTCTTATGGTCACGAGAATATAAAGGTTCTGTAGCTGTATCCTTATTATTTCACCCGTGTCTTTATATCTTTGCCACCCAGACATGTTACCTCAAATCCCCTCAATTAGTATCTATCTCTACTCTTGTTATATAAAGAATACTTCCAAATTTACAAGACTGCATAATTTACAAACTCTTTACAAGCTCTTGAACTAAATACATTTTATATGCTTATAAATTAGCCAAATACACTTTTCTCATTCAGAAAAATAGATTTCCCTGCTGATTTTTCTGCATGTCAGTACATGCCTACTTTACAGCATTTTTTGTTAGACTCTAATCTCCATGAGAAAAGGACCATGAACTGGCTAGCACACAGTAGGTAGTCTCAGAATATTTTTCTTATGTAAATGAATAAGTAAGACCTTTGGGTCCAGGATGCCAGACTTTTTCATCTCTACATCCCCAGGGTTTCTGGCACATGGTAGGTATGCAGTCAGGTCTTCAGCCTTTGCCTCTAATCACTGCAACTCCTTTGATTAAATTGTGTGAGAAAAAGATAAGGGAAGAAAACAAAGTAAAAGCCTTATTTCATACATATTATTAAACTGCTTTTTTCATTGTGTAAATAAATAAAAGGGGCTAGTTCCAACAATGAAACTGTAAAAATACCCAGAGATGCATTTAAAAAGTCTGTCACTCCCTAAAAATAAATTCATCTAGTCAAGTTATTTATTTCAGACTCACTGTTTTTCCTAAAATAAATCTTATGTCCTCCATACAAGTCAGGAGAGGTTGTCTTCATGCCTGCTTATCTTTAGGCTTAGTGGGTCTCTTTGCTTATCTCCATGTCTCTATTTGCATTTGAATCTGTCAGGGCCCATGGTTGCAAGCATCAGAAACCAACTCTTAATGGTCTAAACAAATACATGATCTAGTGGAGGAAATATGGGATCACTCACAGAATCAAAGGACATACTAGAGAACCACACTTTAGGAAGGAAGGAGGCAAAGAAAGTTTCAGAGATCTGGAACTAGGGGTGTCTTTTTAGCCCCTGTCTTTGAGATTATTGGATTACTCAAATCAAGATTTAAATTCCAGGGGCAGTGTTAAAAATGGATTCTATGTTCAGTTCTTGGCCAGACAGGGATGGGATACCCAGTTTGATGGATTGATCAAGACTGTATAAGGAAGAATATATAGTATGAAAGGCAGAATAATAGTCCCCAAACATGTCCATGTCCTAATCACTGGAAAGCATATGATTATGTTATATTACATGACACGAGAGTATTAAGGTTGCAGATAGAATTAAGGTTCCTTTAAAGGGAAAGATTATCTTGGATTATCAGGGTAGGCCAATTTAATCACAAGGGTCCTTTAAATGTAGAATAGGTGGAAGCGTATCAGACAGAGACACTATGAGAGGATGGGAGAAGGCCATTAGCCCAAGAATGTGGCAGCCTCTAGAGGCTGCAAAAGTAATAAAAGGTTGTTTTCGTGCACAAAGGAATGTAGCTCTGCTGATACCTTGATTTTAGCCCTGTGAGACTCATTCTGGACTTCTGACCTCTAGAAATGTAAGACAATAAATTTGCGTTGGTTTAAGCCACCAGTTTTGTGGTAGTTTGTCACAATAGCCATAGGAAATAGATATAGATTACAAATCTCAATCACAACAAAACAACACGTCTAAAACAGGGTGTGCTTTTAAGTAAGGTTTTTTTCTGTACTGAGTTTTAATAGAAATCTTGGTAGTTGCAATCCACTTAGGGATAAAGAATCATAATTTAGTTTCAAGGCCTAGCCCAGAGGACATACTTGGTAAATTTTGGCAGCATAAATCGATAGGCATGGCACCTTCTTGCTCTTGGTTCTCTCAGCAGTGGTGTACAGTGGATTGCTGAAGTCTCTCATTCCCATTGCTGGAGAACCTTGTGGTGAAACCCTCATGTGTGACTTTCACAAGGGAGGGGGGTCCTCAGGCCCCGCTTCTCACAAAGTCTTCAGAAAAGGAAAAAAATGTGCCCCAAAGTACCAATTCTACTCCATTACAAGCTCCAGCAAGCAGAGAAATGCGGTCCTCTGGAGGGGTTCAGACCTGATGTTCCAGGACATTTGCCAGTCTTCTCTGGAGCATGAGAAAATATTACACTTGTTGATTGTTCGTTTTGATTACACTTCTGCTCCAGGGATTATGGTACTTTTTTCTGCAATGTTTGGAAGCGAAGCATCTCTGGGTATTGGTCTTTGCCCATCAGAAATGAGTGTTTTGATATAATTACATTTGTGCAGCAGATGGTTCACCAATGAGCACGTGGCTAAAGCTCCTGTTGCAAACAGAGGTAACAGATCTGAGGGCTGGGGTGGGAGTCGGGGTGGGGGTGGATTGAAAGCTCCTCTTTGTTCCCAGATAAGAGCCATCTAGCTGGTGCCTGTGATGTTGTTGCAAGGATTTTGGCAGGGGGATAAGTGCAGAGGCTCAAGGAAAGGAATTAATATTTATTAAGTGTCTATTATGTGCTGGATTCTTTCTATGCCTATCTCTTTTGATATTTATCACAAACATAAGAAGTAGATTTTAATTATCAGCATTTTACAGGTGAGGAGACTGATGCTTTTGGAAGTTTAAGTTAGAGGCCTACAGGTACCTATCTGGTGGGTAGTCATTAGCAGGGCCCACCAGATATTTCCAGTTCTCTCCCACCAAGCACATGAGAATTCCCCTGGGTTTTGTACCTCCCAAAGTATGGTTTTCATGCTCTGACCTTTGAGTGAAGAGTAGAAACATAATACTTGCCTGTGACAGTGAAATGTGGGCAGAAAAGAAATGGATCTCTTCTGGGTAGACGCTTTAAGAGCCAATACACAAATTGCCATGTGATTTTTTCCCTCTGCCATGATGATGGCCAATGTTTTGGACAGAGGTTGCTCTGTCAGCTGGTTCTTGGCGGTGAAGATGACATGGAACACAGCCCCCAATCAGTGTATGAGAGACATGAATCAGGAGTGAGAAATTAAACTTTTTTGTTTTAAGCCACCGAGATTTTTGAGACTGTTGGATGCTGCAGCATAACCCTGTCTAATACAGTTGCTAAGGAGAAGATCTGGGATTTGATCACTTACTAATATGGTTTCTTACTCTGTACTACAGTCTTGGTTTCTCACTCAGGATCTACGTAGAGACTTAGGATATCAGGTTTAGGGTCTTTCCTTTGTCCACGATTCCTGATTTACCTGGGCCTGTGAAGGCAGACAGGGTTACATGGTTCTTGTGTTGTTTTACAATGGTTGTTTTTGCCTCCTCAAGAAGATTGCAAATGTAGGAACTCTGTCCCTCTCCCCACATCCCTCAGGGTGCACAGGGCCACTCATATTGCAAATGTTGATGAAATACTTCCCAAAGGAGTTATTGACACAGACTGAAATGATGAAGACAATGAAATAGTGAAACAAGATAAGATATAATAGAATGGAATGAATTGAGTGAAATGGAAGAAGTGGAAGGATGACTTGAAATGGAAGAGGTAAGCCGGGCTCGGTGGCTCAGCCTGTAATCCCGCGCCTTTGGGAGGCTGAGGTGAGTGGATTGCCTGAGCCCGCGGGTTCGAGACCCGCCTGGGCAACTTGGCGAGACCTCATCTCTACAATAAATCAAAAAATCAGC